>CM042979.1:22831059-22914375 GCA_023678885.1 Pogostemon cablin | reverse complement strand
AACACGGGCACCTTAAGGCCGTGTCCAGTCACACGAGTCGTGTTGGCAGCACGAGCCGTGTCATAAACACGGCCCTGTAAAGCAGAGAGGCCGTGTGCCGACATCAGAAGACACAACACGGCCACCTTATGGGCCGTGTTACCGAGCACGACTTGTGCTGTGTAAATTCCTGGAAAAAAAATCAGAATCCTTCTAGAAGCCTCCCAAGGGTATAAATACCCTTTATTCAACAATTGAGAGGAGATCCGAAATTCCACCTTCCCCACACACCTCACACACCATTTTCTCCATTTTTCACCTTCTTCATCTCATCCATTCACCATCCATTAGATCTACAATCATCCAACCATCAAAACCTTCATCAAATTGAAGAAAAGAAGCAAGGAAGAGATGAAGATTGCAAGGAAAGAAAGAAGATCACCATTGAAGCTCTGCAAGGGAGTTTTCATCCATACTTTGTAGTTAAACCTCATAGTTTCATCATGTTTTTGAAGGATCTTAATGTCTATGTTAATTTTCTTGTTAATATGGTAGGCTAATCTCCCTTGTGAGATTAGCAACATGAGAGTTGTTAGATAATTTTGGGGATTTGTGTATTTTAATTCATATGTTGATTGGATCTATGATTTTTCTACCATTGATTATTAATTGCTTGAATTGTATTGATGATTTGTGTGTTTAGTTGTTCTAGATATGTGATTAGATTGAGAAATCAATTATATGCTTAGGATAATTAAGTGAATCATTTCATCAAACACTTCATGTGCATTATAGATTGTGAAGAGATTGAGAAGTCCTTCATAGTTTAGAACCCTTTGGTAGGACATGTGATTGGTTTGATCGAGAGATTGATTAATTGTGTGAAGGGACTCTCATTTAAGCTTAGTACCTAGTTGGAATTGTTTAAGTGAGAACCAATCCATTGAGCTATTTGATATTCATATCCTATCCATCTCAAGAGAGAGTTTAGGTGATCTTAGTGTTGACCCTTAGTCTTCAATCCATGACACATATGAATTTGATACATAATTCCTAGAATTACCACTTCTTGATTGTTGTTAATCTCACTTTTAATCAATTTGGTAAACCACTTTCCATCATCATCTTGTTTCATTGATCATTGCTTGCTTCGATTACTTGTCATTTATTTGTTTACAACCAATCCCATTGATGATTAGTCTCTATAAAATTACAACAAACGTAAGATCGCTTAAGCACTAGTGCCTACCTCCCTTGGGTTCGATAATTTCTTAAATTGGTCATTCTTCACTAAACTATGGCTAATCACTCGGCCTCATTTATAGGCCTGAGTCCTTGCACACGGGTCAAGCTTTGTCCCATATTTTTATAATTTTTTAACTCCAAATCCTGTTTTGCTCTGTTTTGATACTTCTGATATCCCTCACATATGCTCAAAATCTCATCAAAAACCATCAGCTCAACAATTGTAACCAAAATATGAACTAGCATGCACTTCAACACAACCAATCATACCAAAATCAATCAATACTCATAAGAAAATGTTAAAATTTACCCCAATTTTACAAGAAAACCTCTCAATCATCATAACAAGCACACTCAAGTGGTGAGTCACACCACGCACTCTCTCCTCTCTCAAACTTAAAACGAAACAAGAGTTGAGAATTAAGTTTGCAAAAAGTGGTGAGACTTACCCTTGTAATTTCCACCATTGATCTTCTTGTAGAGAAGCATATGCATCAACAACTCAAGGTACGTCCACCACGCACTATCCCTCCAAACTTAAAATGAAAAAAGAGTTGAAATTTAAGTTTGCAAAGAGTGGTGAGACGTTCCTTCACAATTCAAATCAAGCACTTCTCGTATTTTCAATACGCATTCTCCTCCATGAGCACAATCAACCTACAAGTCAAAAATGCAAGAAACTAAATCAAAGAAATTAAATGAAAGCATTAAAGAAAACAATGGGTTGCCTCCCATCTAGCGCTAAGTTTAACATCTTCAAACCAGACGGTTTATGGAGAACTAATCGGAATGGCCAAGGATATCATTCGTTCCTGCCATCAAATTTTAATCTTTGTTCTTCTTCCTCTATTAGGCATTTGTGGCAAGTAATGACCATAGTAGTATCCTTTGAGATTGGCTTTAAAAATTCCACTCTTTTGACCTTGCATTCCATTAACCGCTCTTTTCGTGACCACCACTTATTCCTCTTTATCAAGTATGTTCCCAATATTTCTTCAAGCTCTCTTTTGTACCTAAGGCATTGAGAAGAATCAATAGGTAAGACAAAGCTAATGTAAATAATATTATGAAATTCAATGAAACTTGAAGAGTTAAAAGGAATAGAAATGCTCATTTCACTCCCAAACTCATCATCAAGTGCTTCTAAACCTTATTCCACTTCATCAAATTCATCCACCTCTTTTAATTATTCATCTTCATTTGAATTTTCCTTATCAACATGAAATAAGAAATCATGGATAATCTCTTCATCCTCCAAGCTCTCTTCTACCTTAGGTTCTTTACCCCTCTCACTTTCATCCTCTAAGCTTTCTTTTACCTTGTCTTCTTTATCCTCAATAAGCTCAACATCTCTTGAGCCTTCATCATCCCCCGAACACTCTTCTACCTCTAATTCTTCTTCAATCCTTTCATCAAAATTTTCCATTTCATAAAGAGTGTCCTGTTAACTTATCATTTGACTCATTTGACGTTCTAGGACCTCAAATCTCCTCTCATTATCCTCATCTTCTCTCTTTCTTTCTTTCCTCGTTTTCTTCTTTCTTTAATCATTTCTTCAAGCATTTCCATGAGTTGGCCAACTCGATCCCCTATGGGCGGCTTTATCTCTTCACTCAGTGGTTGCCATCTTTGTCCTTTGAGATAATTCCCTTGATCAGCACTTGGGAAATTACTCCCTTCCATGTAAGACAAATCATCTACTTAAGAACTAAGCATCATCTACTCTTGTTGCACCGTAGGATAATAAGTTGGCATACTTTGAAAGTTTTGAGCCCCATAACTAGGAATACTAGGTGAACTTTTCCTTATATCACTTCCATAAGCATATCTTCTAAGCAACTCCATTAAGGCATTATTTTCGGATAAAGGAGTAAACATCGGAACTTGATTGTAAGAATTTTGTATGGAATAAGTGTTTTCTTGATACGGTTGGAATGTATTCATATTGTCAGCTCCTTGCCATCCCTCATGTATTCCATTATTGTAGCATTGATCTATTTTTAGCTCTTCTTCTAAAGATCTACTACAAGCTTATCCCCTTTCTATTTTTGATTTGTTCCTTCTCCCCTTCTTTTAAGGTTGCCATACCTATCAAGAAGAACAAGTTAGAACAAAATTTTCAAAATAAATATAGATGCAAAAAATAAGAAATTTTCCTAAGTAGAGCTAATAAATTTAAACACGTTACACCTAAGGCTTTCGCCCCGGCAACGGCGCCATGAACTTGGTTTCAATTTTGGTATAAATTAATTAGAGCAAGCGTACTCTATCGCGTAATAGACCGTAGTGACCAAGTGCCAAATTTAGAAATATCGAACCCAAGGTCGAAAGTCAATATATCCATTTTCAAAAGATGTTTTACTTTAGAAGGATTAATCGATAAAGGAGGGGGTTGTTTTATACTAAAAACTAACAACTAGGAAAGCAATTAAAGATAGAAAATGTACATATGAGGTGGATGATGGATGAAGGTGAACAATCTAAGAAGTATGTAAGACAAGCAACATCATGGAAAAAGCTCATGTAGACTCACACACACACATGCATTGAAGGTCATCATGTTATGATATAAAGGGCACTCAAAGAGTTCTCCAATCCTCACTATTCCTATAGGTACTTACGGATATTAATATACCAGTATAGAGATATTATCACGAAGAATTTTCTCTAGTAGACAGGGGCATTTTCCTATGTTCCCTTTCTAAGGTCAAGTGAGTCTTGGCTTGGGTCCCCTCATCATTTCAAATGCTTTCACAAGTAATTAGCAATAATGTCCTATCATGAGATTCTAATCATATGAAGGTTATGGCCAAACTCCCCACATGCTAATATAGTCACCTCAATTAATCAATGATTCAATTAAACCACTAAGCATAATGTTGGAATGGCCATCTAACACTATGAATAGAGAATTTAATCACACAAATCATACATAATATGAGAATAAGCATTCATGATAGAAAATATTCATAACAATCATTTCATCAACACATGTGGTGTGCAAAATCTATATAATCCCTAACCAATCATATTGCTAGCCTCACATGAGGACTAGCCACTACAATCATAATAAAATCAATACAATCCATGGCATGCTCCAACTGAGCCAAATAATGAAGAAAATCACAACCGAAAGTAAGTTGGCTTCCCTTTCAAAGTAGGCCTTCTATTCCTTCAACATGCTCCAATCTTCAATCCTTGATGAATTCCCCTTCTTAGATTGGTGGATTGGTGGAATGGTGGATGGATTTGAGGAGATCAAGTGGGTAGGATGGATGAAGTGAAGGATGAAAGAGATGGAGATGAATGTGTGTGAATTTAGGTGTCTAGTGTGTGTGGAAACTGATCCAAAATGATTCCTCCCATAATTTGTGATCAAAACTTGTATTTATATCCCGTGGAAGCTTCTAGAACATGTGCGCAACTTAACACTTATTTCTGCATGAGCTCGACTCGAGCAGCAGAGCTCGAGTCAAGTCGGTGCACTTTTTTGTGTGTGTACTGCGTGTTAATGGAGCTCATCTCGAGTTCAGCATATGGCCATCGCATGGGCGAGCAGGTGTTTCAGGCGTTGGCACACGGCCACTCTTATATTGGGGAGTGGCTCGTGTTCAGCACATGGCTCATGTTCGAACAACACAAGCTCGACTCGAGTTCAGCACTCGAGTCGTGTGTAGTCGAGTCCTATTCTCCTTCTTTGTTTCACCTCCCATCTCTGTTTCGCTCCGTTTTTACCTTTTTTCATATATTTAAGATCATTTTCACACGTTTATCAATTCAAAGCAATAATCTCCATCTCATAACTAAACACCACCAAAAGATAATCAAAATGGATAAAAACACACGAAAATACATAATAAAAAGACAATAAAATCTAGGTAAAAATAACACCGATCAATTGTGTATCAGATGTGACACACGGTGAAGTGTCTTGTGATATATCCTTTTGTGCAGTTGGTATTTAATTTGGTGTTTCTCCTCTTACTTCCTCTAGAACATTTTTACTCATGATTTTGTGGTACATTATATAATCCTCATCTAAAAATTTGGCGTTCGTGCTTACAATCACCTTTTGTTCTTTTGGATTATAAAACAAACCACCTTTCGATCTTCTAGGATATCCTATAAATAGACAAACATCAGTACGCGATTCTAACTATCTGCCTTTAACACATGTGCCAAAGCACTCTAAATTCGAATTTGTTTCAGACTAGGCTTGTGCCCGGTCCACAATTCTGTGGGTGTAAGGGCTACCGATTTAGAAGGTACTAAATTCAAAATGTATGCCGTTGTTTCTAAGGCGTATCCCCTAAACGAATTTGATAATTCGAATAACTTATCATTGATCTTAAAATTTCCATAAGAGTCCTATTCCTTCTTTCTGCTACACCATTCTGCTGGGGTGTGCCTGGTGCAAAAAATTGGGATTCAATCCCGGCCTTTGATAAATAAATACTAAACTCTCCTAAGAGGTATTCACCACCACAATCAGATTGTACTGTCTTGATATATTTTCCAAGTTGCTTCTCCACATCAGCCTTGTACTCTTTGAATTTATCAAAGCACTCAGGCTTGCGGCGCATCAAATAATTATATCCGTATCTAGAATAATCGTCAATGAAAGTGACGAAATATTCATAACCACCTCTTGCCTGGATTGACATAGGACCACATAAATCAGAATGAACCAATTCCAATAGATCTTCGGCTCTACATCCCTTTGCCTTAAAAGGCCTTTTGTCATTTTTCCTTCCAAGCAGAATTTGCAAGTTCGATAATTTTTCACAACTAATGAGCTCAAAGGTCCATCAGCTATCAACCTTTGAATCGTACTCAAGTTAATATGACCTAGTCTTAGATGCCAAAGATATGTTTAGTTCATTTTCGAAGGTTCTTTTCTCTTATTAGTAGATAAATAATTCAATTCAATTTGTTGCACTATGGGAGAAATTGGATTAAGAGTATACAAATTATCTATCAATGTACCAGTACAGATAATAATTCCATTCTTACTTAAAATAACCTTGTCATTAAAAGAAACAGAATATCCATCCATAAATAATTTAGAAAGCGAAATTAAATTATTTTTAAAATAAGGTACGTAAAGAAAATTTCTTAAAACAAGAGCTTTATTCTTATTAAAATATAAATAACCATCTCCCACTGCAACAGCGGCTACTCTCGTAGCATTTCCCATGAGTATGAAAATCTCCTATTCACTAAGCTGTCGAGTTTGGTGGAACCCCTGCAAAGAATTGCAAACATGGTCAGTGGCTCCCGTATCTACACACTAAGTGTCACCAAATACAGTCGTTAAACACGATTCAACAACTAGTAAATAAAACTTACCATTCCATTCTTGTTCCCCTACAGAAGAGGACAGTCTGCCTTGTAGTGTCCCGGCTGCTTGTATTTGAAGCACTTGCCTTTAGGCTTCTTGACCGCACCACTCTTTGCTTTCACTACTTTCTAGGTGCTAAATTTACTTGCTTCCTCTTATTCCTTCTGCCTCTCGGCCTAGGATAAGCAGCTTTTCAGCAACATGAACTTGAGGAGCTCGACGAAAAAGTCCTTCTGCCACCCCAAGTTCTGTCAGAAGTTTCGCCAACGAGTATAAATGTTTGTTCATACCGTAGTTGAGGCAAAATTATTCAAAACTTTTAGGCAGGATTTGGAGTATGATATCGACTTGGGTTTCCCCATCGATTTCAGCTCCAAGGATCTGCAACTCATTAAGTTGGCCCATCATTCTAAGGACATGATCCCTCACGGGAGTGCCCTCAGCTATTTTGGTGTTCATCAGCATAGCCATGCCCTCCGACCTAGCAGGACGACTCTGGTGTCCGAAGAGTTCTCTAAGATTTTGCAACATATCATAGGCATAGTTCATGGCATAATGCTGATAATGAAGCACATTTACATAGAAGCCAAAATGTAACACATCGCCATCCTATCAGCCTTAACCCACCTACTATGAGCCAATCTTTCCACTTCACTAGATTCATCAATAGGTTCAGGAGGACATTCCTCAGAAAGCATAAAGATATAATCCTCAGCAGTTAAAACAATGTCCATGTTTCGATTCCAGTCAACATAATTAGTACTATTAAGTTTGCATTCTTTAAGTACAACAACAAGTGGATTAAAAATCATTTGAAAATCCTGAGAATCATAAATAAATAAACAGATCAAACACTTCGAATTTACCAATTTATATTGATTCCCTCAAAATAATATAAAATAAAATTCACCGATATCTCATGCACCGTGAATTTGCATACCACGATAGTGTAAACGTATACAAACCCGAACATTTACAAGATAAGATTTTAACCATTAATTTCATTCGTCAACCTAACTTTATGACAAAATAATTAATAGTCGATTCCTCTTTAACCATTCAAATAACAGCAGTGACTCCGATGGGAGGATACTTATTATTTGCACCTAAGTGTTTAGTATTATTTGATTCCAAATCCATTGCCCACGCTTGTGTCCCTTCAGATGGAGAAGATCAGACATGCTCAGATAATTTTCTACAATCATCATAAAGAAGTTTGTACCAGTGATCCGTGAATAAATACATCTGATGGGGAGGAAGGCACTATAGCCAACACGCAAGTTTATTCACTTCACTTACAAACCAATAATGAAGGTCGCGGTAATTATTAACCAATCCCCTCTCCTACTTAGTTATTCAATACCGAGAGTTTTTACATGCATATAATATTCCAAATAAAATACGCAACTTAGCATGCTTCTATTACAGTACATAAGGCAGGAAATCACTTAGAACATGCATAACATATATAACAATAATCTGACAATTAAATCAATTATGGCAGTTATACATATCACGAAATAAACACGCAAGATCACACGTCGAATGAAAAAATGAGACCAGTCTGCCCCATATTGAACATCAGCACGACTCGTGTCGATCTCCTGCATGGGTCGCGCCGTGTTATGCAGCTCCATCACGCCTTGCGCGCGCGCACATCCCACCGATCGTGCCATATGCCGGCACGACTCGTGCTGTCCTCTACTCGCCGCTCATGCCGCCCATGTCTTCCATGATGGAAACCACTCGTAGATGTGCCAGTCATCAACACGACTCATATGGCATTACAGTGTCGGTAGTGCCATCAGTGCCATACGTCCGTCACGCCGCACATCTATTTGTGCCGCTAGTCAATCGACTCATCGCCTGCTCCGTGCTGCTGCCATCCATTTTCCAGCCCTGTCGTCCATCCCATGGAGACCGTGCCATCACCTTCATCCCGTGTGATGACAACAGTCGACTAGTGCAACAAGCGCTCATAGCCCCGTACGCATGCCACCATGTGGTGGCAATCTAATGACAGTCGTGCCATCGATCATCGCAACGTGATCCTGGGCACGTCGCGCTGCTACACGAGCCCCATCTTGCAGGTCACGCAAACCACCAATGGTGTGCACCTCAGCTCCGTCTTGAAGCTTCATCCCGTGTAACACCCATCGTGGCCCAGCTCGCTCGTCGGCCATGCTTCCTTGCACGACGTCATGACTCGCGTAGCCGCCATCCAACGCTTATCACTCTCGTCTGCCCAACAGCCATGTGACAATAGCGTCGCCAACGTGCGAGACGTCAAGTGCATTCATGCCATGCACTGGCACCAGTCGCGTCGTCATTCACCGAGGCCCGTATGCCATTTAGGGTTTGAGTATTCAATAAGATAACATGAAATTCTAAACCCTAATACACGTATGGCACATAAACCCTAGCCTAACGTGTCATGTTTAGCCATGAAACCGAAGCTTTAATACCAATTGTTGGTGTTCAATCGTTTGGTTAACGTGAACCGTTAGGGTTCCATACGATTCTATATCAGCTGAAGCAAGAATATAAAATCGAATTACCTTTCATTAGGGTATGTTGAAGAAGAACATCTTTGCTAAATGACCTCTCTGATCTTCTGCGGTATTCCTAAGTCTAGTCTTGACATCGTGTGGACGATGATCTTCAAGACCCTCTCAATTGGCTCTCCTCCCTCTTACTAACGTGTTTTAGGCGTGTATTAGGGTTACCGGATAGTTGAGATGACTTATTTATGGGCTACAACAGGGACCAGGAGAAGAAATTAGAGTTGGGCCTCCAGTGGGCTTAAGTATCCAAGTTTAGCCCAAAACTTATACTAAAGTCCAATAATAATAATACAATCCACTAAAGTATTATTACTGTACTGCCACTCTAATCCCATATTACGTTATGGGCTCCTTATTATGAGTCTGTTAGTCTCCCCGTGTTTAAGATATACAATGTCCATTATTTAATTAAGTTACTTATAACTCCATTAATTAATATCTCATCCGAGAGTAGTACCACTCAGCCTTGTTATCATGCCAGAATAAATCCACATGCAGGGTTTACATGGTAATCCTTATGAGCTCCTCAAGGGGACATCATCAGCCTATTTAATAGGACACAGATTCCTTCTACAATCAACAACACACCATAGAGACAACACTATCTCCCAACTCACCGAGTTATTGATTTAATAAACAAATCTCACCCATTGATGAATCAAAGTATAAATGATGGCTTACGTGTCGAGGTTATTGTATAGGGATTAAGAGTACGGACATCCATAATAACTGAGATCAAGTTCTCCTATATAGTCAGTATAAGTTGAACGATCTCAAGCGGTCCTGCTCAATACACACAAAGTGCACTAATGTGATTTTATAGTCAAGACAAACTAATACCAAATCACACTACAACCATCCCGATAGATTATCCCCGTCTATACTGATGAATACCAAAATGGCTTAGGGCACTCCCGTAAGGGATCATGTACTTAGAATGATGGATCCACTCAATGAGTTGGAGGTCCTTGGAGTTGAAATCGATAGGAAAACCTAAGTCGATATCATATTCCAAAGCTTGCCAAAATGTTTTGAGCAGTTTCACATGAACTACGGTATGAACAAAAGATTGTACACGTTGGCGAAACTTCTGACAGAACTTGTGGTGGCAGAAAGACTATTTCGTCGAGCTCCTCAAGTTCATGTTGCTGAAAATGTTGCTTATCCTAAGCCGAGAGGTGGAAGGAATAAGAAGAGATAAGGAAATTCAACACCTACGAACGTAGTGAATGCAAAGGGAGGTGTGGTCAAGAAGCCTAAAGGCAAGTGCTTCAAGTGCAAGCAGTCGGGATACTACAAGGCTGATTGTCCTCTTCTGAAGGGGAACGAGGATGGTAAGTCTTATTTACTAGTTGTTGAATCATATTTAGTGGTTGTATCTGCTGACACATGGTGTATAGATATGGGAGTTGATCATGTCTGTAATTCTTTGCATGGGTTCCAGCAAACCCGACAGCTAAGTGATGGGGAGATTTCTATATTCATGGGGGATGCTACGAGAGTAGTGGCCATTGCAGTGGGAGACGTTTATTTATCTTTTGATAGGAATAAAACTCTTGTTTTGAGGAATTATCTTTGCGTACCTTCTTTTAGAAAGAATTTAATTCCGGTTTCTAAATTATTTATGGGTGGATATTCTGTTTCTTTTAATGACAAGGTTGTTTTAAGGAAAAATAGAATTATTATCTGTGTTGGTACGTTGATAGACAATTTGTATACTCTTAATCTGATTTCTCCCACGATGCAACAAATTGAATTGAATAATACATCTACTAATAAGAGAAAAGAACCTTTGAAAATGAATCAGACATATCTTTGGCATCTAAGATTAGGTCATATTAACTTGAGTAGGATTCAAATGTTGATAGCCGATGGAACTTTGAGTTCATTAGAAATGGAAAACTATCCAACCTGTGAATCCTGCTTGGAAGGGAAAATGACCAAAAGGCCTTTCAAGGAAAAGGGGTATAGAGCCAAAGATGTGTTGGAATTGGTTCATTCTAATTTATGTGGTCCTATGACTATCCATGCAGGAGGTGGTTATGAATATTTTGTCACTTTTATTGACGACTATTCTAGATACGGATATATTTATTTGATGCGCCGCAAGTCTGAATGCTTTGATAAATTCAAAGAGTACAAGGCTGATGTGGAAAAGCATCTTGGAAAATGTATCAAGACACTACGATCTGATCGTGGTGGTAAGTACCTCTTAGGAGAGTTTAGAAATTATTTATCAGAGGCTGTGATTGAATCCCAATTGTTAGCAACGGGCACACCCAGTAGAATGGTGTGGCGGAGAGAATGAATAGGACACTTATGAAAATGGTTGGATCTATGATGAGTTATTTAGAATTACCAAATTCGTTTTGGAGATACGCCCTAAAAACAGCGGCTTACATTTTAAATTTAGTACCTTCTAAATCAGTACCCTCTACACCCACAGAACTGTGGACCGAGTGCAAGCCTAGTCTGAAACATATTCGGATTTGGGGTGCTCCGGCACATGTATTAAAGGGAGATCCTGATAAGTTATAACTGCGTACTGATGTATGTCTATTTGTGGGATATCCTAGAGGAACGAAAGGTGGTTTATTTTATAATCCAAAAGATTAGAGAGTTATCGTTAACACGAATGCCAGATATTTTTAAGAAGACTATATAATGAACCACAAACCCATGAGTAAAATTACTCTAGTGGAAGTTAGAGGGGAAATACCTAATTTAATACCAATTATACAAGAGGATATACTATAAGCCACCGCACTGCGTGTCATATCTGATACACAATTGCTTAAAGTGCCTCGTCACAGTGAGAGGGTTGTGAGACAACCGGATAGATTCATGTTTTTGGGAGAATCGTCAGATTTAGTCCTTAGTGAACATAAAATTGACCCATGGAATTACGATAAAGCACTACAAGTTAAGGATGCATAATCTTGGCAAAAAGCAATGAAATCTGAAATAGAATCCATGCATTCTAATCAAGTCTAAGAACTTGTAGAACCACCCAATGGTGTAAAAGCCTTTGGATGCAAGTGGGTCTACAAAAGAAAAAGAGGATCAGACGGTAAGGTGGAAACCTTTAAGGCAAGGCTTGTTGCGAAAGGGTATACTCAGAAAAAAAGGATCGATTATGAGGAAATCTTTTCGCCTGTGGCCATGCTCAAGTTGATCTTGATTCTTTTATTTGTTGCTGCTCATATGGATTATGAGGTATGGCAAATGGATATCAATACAGCTTTCCTAAATAGAAGTCTTGAGAAAAACATCTATATGAAGCAACTAGAAGGATTATTGCAAAAGACAAAGAGCATCTTGTGTATAAGCTTAATAGGTCCTTTTATGGACTGAAACAAGCTTCAAGATAATGGAACATCTATTTTAATGAAGTAATTCAGTCATATGGATTTATTCAATGTCCGGATGAATCTTGTGTGTACAAGAAGAGTGACGGAAATGTAGTGATATTTCTTATACTTTACGTAGATGATATCCTACTCATTAGAAACAATGTAAAGGTGTTGTCGTGCGTAAGGGTATGGTTATCTAAGCAGTTTGTAATGAAGGACTTAGGAGATATCGGACACATTCTAGGGATCAAAGTAATAAGAGATTGCAAGAAAAGAATATTGTGCTTATCTCAAGCTTCATACATTGATACAGTCCTTACTCGTTTTAGCATGCAAGACTCTAAGAAAGGTTTTTCGCCTTTTAGACATAGAGTGCCTCTATCGAAGGAAATGTGTCCTAAGATACAAAAGGAAATAGAGGAAATTAAGGTGGTACCTTATGCTTCGGCAGTAGGAAGCCTCATGTATGCAATGTTATGTAGGAGACTGGACATACGTTTTTCCATAGGCATGGTCAATAAGTATCAAAGTAACTCAGGACAAGGACATTGGACTATGGTAAAACATATTTTGAAGTACCTGTGAAGGACTAGAAATTATATGTTGGTTTACCAGGCAGATTCTTTGCTACCTGTGGGTTATTCTGATTCGAATTTTCAGTCAGGTAGGGATGCTAGTAAATTCACCTCGGATTATGTGTTTACTATTGGAGGAGGGGCCATATTATGGAGGATTGTTAAGCAGAAATGCATTTCTGACTCCACGATAGAAGCTAAATATGTAGCGGTCTCTGAGGCAGCTAAGAAAGCAGTATGGCTTAGAAACTTCTTAATGGACTTGGACGTGATTCCTGGTTTGCCCAAGTCAATCATAATTTATTGTGATAACAGTGGTGCAGTAGCAAACTTGAAGGAACCACGAGCCGATAAGGCGAGTAAACACATTGAGCAGAAGTACAACCTGATATGAGACATCGTTAAAAGAGGAAAAGTTGTTGTCGCTAAGATTGCATTGGAGGATAACCTAGCAGATCCTTTCACTAAGGGCCTTCCAGCGAAAGCGTTCAATGGTCATGTAGAAGGAATGGGGATTAGATGTATGTCAGCAGATATGCAGCATAGTCTTTTAGTATAAGTGGAAGATTGTTGGATTGTATACTAAAAGTCTAACTTTTGTATGAACAATGTTTTAACAATTATTTTGAAATGAGTATCATATGATCAAATTTTTTGCATATTATAATTTATTTATATGTCATTGCAAAAGTCCATTTACTTTATACTGTAGATAATATGGTGTGCGGCATCGCATGGAAGATCATATTGTCGGCTCCTTATAAAGTATAAATAGATGCTCACAATCGAGATAGATATGAACAATTTATCGGGATGGTTTTAGTGTGATTTAGTATTAGTTTGTCTTGACTATAAAATTACACTAGTGCACTTTGTGTGTATTGAGCAGGACCACCTGAGGTTATTCGATTTATACTGACTATATAAAAGAACAAGACATCTGTTATTATGGAAGTTCGTCCTCTTAATCCCTATACAATACCTTCGACTCGTTATTCAGTATATATTTTTTTGATTCATCAATGGGTGAAATTTATTTATTAAATCTATATACTCGGTGAATTGGGAGATAGTGTTGTCTCTATGGTGTGTTGTTGATTGTAGAAGGAATCTGTGTCCTAATAAATCAGGCTGATGATGTCCCCTTGAGGAGCTCATAAGGATTATCATGTAAACCCTGCAGGTGGATTTATTCCGGCATGATAATAAAGTTGAGTAGTACTACTCTTGGATAAGAGATTAATTAATTGAGTTGTCAGTAACTCGTTTAATTAGTGGGATTGTATATCTTAAACACGGGGAGTTTAACGGGCTCATAATAAGAATGAGCCCATAACGTAATTTGGGATTAGGGTGGCAGTGCAATAATAATTCTTTAGTAGACTGAATTAATTATTATTGGGCTCAAGTATAAGTTTTGGGCTAAACTTGGTTACTTAAGCCCAATAGGAGACCCAACTCTAAAATCTCCTCCTGGTCACTACTGTAGCCTATATATAAGTCATCTCAACTGTCCAGTCACTGGTTGAACACTCCAAAAACGTGAGACACAACAGTGAGATTGCAGATTGAGACTGTCTTGAAGATCATTGCCCACAAAACGTCAAGACTAGGCATAGGAATACAATAGAAGTCCGTAAGGTCGTTTACTGCTACTGTTCAATCTCTACACACGCAATCCACGGTGAAAGATAATTTATTCTATCCGTTTTTGGTGCAATAGAAGTACATAGAACTCAAATAAATCATGTGGACCATAAGATCCGATCACCATCATATATATATATATATATATATATATATATATATATATATATATATATATATATATATATAATGATATAATATATATAATGATATAATAAAGAAATTAATATTTTCTTCATAGAGTTCTATACAACAATTTACTGAATTTATGATATAATATATCTTAATATATAAAACTAGTACAAAACCCTGCGTAACACGCGGATAAAATTTTATAAAAAGAAATATATTTTTTATTGAATAACTAAATTGATTTGTAATTGTGTTATACATAAAGAGTTTAAAAACATAAGTTTATAATATATATATATATATATATATATATATATTAAAAAAACTTATTAAATGTAATTGTTATGAAATATATCTCTTTTATATCATTAAATTTGATCAGAATTATATTTAAAATTTGAAATATTATAATAAAAAATACAAAATCATACTAAACTAATTAAAATATAAATTAATAAATTAATAAAAATTAAAAAAAAATACTTATGAATTTAAGAGTCGAAGAAAAAAATATAAAAATTCAAAATAATTTAAGTTAATATGATTATATATGTATGAACCAAAATAATAATAATAAAATCAATTAAAAACAAATTAAATTTAAAAAATATAAAACCATATGAAACTTATTAGAATGTAAATTTGACAATTAAAATAATTATACCAAAATTAATACACGAATTATTTAAAAGAAATATAATTAAAAATGTAAATTATAAATAAATAAATAAATAACATACCGTCAATTATTTGGAACTTGGAGAAAGTTTCATAAAATAATTTATGTGTGTGGAGGAAAATAAATATATATATTTATTTATATAATTTTTTATTAATAAAAAAATTAAAAAGCTTTATCGAATCAAATATTAAATTAATTACATTTGAATTCTATAAGAATTTTTTAAAGATAAATATCAAATATTTTAAATATTTATCTTTTAGTTATAAATTTAAAGATATTATATTTTAAAATAATTAAATCAAATTAAATAAATAATAATTAATTAAATTAATTCAAATAAACCACAATTTGACACGTTATCGTAGAGGCTCCTGGATGCAACACGTAAGCCAAAAAAACTCTCAATTAGTATATTAAAGATATGTTTAAATTTCATTAAGTCACATTTTATTAAATAGTTTGACACAATATTTATTATTCTTATATTAATTATAATATTATCATCAATTAATTTTGGAAAAATCACTAATAGATACATACTTTTAACCTAACTTACTATGAGATACAAAGAATTCAAATAATTACTCTCACATACAAAATATTTAAGTAAAATATCAAATATAACCTTATGATTCCATACACTTTTAAACCACCAATCCTACCCCTCACCCATCCACCCGCCGTTGACCAGCGTTGACCGCTGGCCGGACAGCCGTTGACCGGCACTGACCGCCGCCTGCGGCCGAAATTTAAAATGTGCAAACAAAATGTGCAAAAACAAAATTGTGCAAACCAAATTGTACAAACAAATTGTGTAAATACATAGGGGTATTTATGGTATCACAATCATAATTGTGTAGTTATGAGTAATAGTACTTTGAGTCATGTAGTTTACAGCAATTATGCATTATTTTATGTATCCAATAGTAAGTGACCCATTAATTTTTAATAAATTTACTTTAAGGATAATAAATTTTAAATTTATTATTCTTGAGAGTGTAGCAATAAGGATAATAAAAGGTATTACTAACATTATTTATCATCCTATAATAATAATTGGTATTCTTATATCATTTTCTTTAAATGTTGCAAGGCAAAAGCTCCTGTGCACCCGGGCGCACGGAACACTTTCCGTGCGCCTTTAGAAATTTGTGCTAAATTGTATACCTTTTAGTATACAGATGTGTACCATTTATTTTCTAAAGAAAATTTTGGGCGCACGGACAACACTCCGTGCGCCTTTAGAATTTTGTGTTAAATTGTATACCCTTTAGTATAAAAATGTGTACCCTTTATTTTCTAAAGAAAAAAAAATATTAATAAAAAGTGTATACCCTTTAGAACAAAATTGTATACCTTTTAGTAATTAAAGTGTATACCCTTTAGACCAAATTAATGTACCCTTACCCATAATACAAAATTTCTAAAGGCGCACGGAATGTGTTCCGTGCGCCCGGGTGCACGCAAGCCTCACTCATGTTGCAAACAATAAAAAAGAAATGGACCCGTTTTTAGTTGATTATATGTAATGAAAATCTAATACATTATAGTAATTATCAATAAACCACACTCAATTAATTTCATCATATGAAAATGTAGAAAGAAACATAATTTAAAAAAAAAAAATCGGGTTACCCGAATCGGGTACCCGAAATATCAATTCGGGTTCGAGTGATGCATTTTAAAATTTGAAATTTTGGGTACCCTAACCCGAAACCCGATCCGATACACACTCTTACTCTTTCGTTCTTCCTTGGCGTTCTTCTTCATCTTGAAGTGGGGAGAAAAAAAAGTGAGTTTTCTATTTCTTCTTTATAGATAGATGTTATAAGCTAGAAATGTCATAAATAGTGTAATCAGTAATGAATATATATTTTATTATATTATTTTGAGGAACATTTAATAATTAGGGTAGAGATTAGTAAATTGAAAGTTCATATAGCCGACACCCCCTTTACATTATCTTTAATAAGTTATCCTTTTTATTAAAATTATTATCTCCTTACATTTATACTATGAATTATTTATGATAGGATAAAGGGTCATGTAGACCCTCTATCTTATTTGATGGGATCAAACTAGCCCCTGAACTTTGATTTTGTTCGTTCAAACCCTTAATATTGGTAAATTAGATCAACTTAGCCCTTTAATTTTTTTAAAATTATACTCCCTCCGTCCCAGAGAAGTTGGTATAATTTTTTTTGGGCACGGAGATTAAGGAGTATAATAATTTAATGTAAAGTGAAGTGAGAGAAATAATATTTAATGTGTAGTGGGTAGTTGTATTAGAGGTGATATGTGGAGCCCATGAGAATAGATTAATTGTTTTTGTGTGGGTCTCATGTATTAAAAAGGAAATGTGTCAACTTTAGTGAGACAAACCAAAAAGGAAAGTGTGTCAACTTCTATTGGATAGAAGGAGTACAATAAAATATTTCTGTTAAGAAATGAAACAACAGTGTTAAAATTACATATTACGACGGAGTAGAGTGGAGAAGCCAATAAAGATTACTAGTACCGCTCATAAGGAAACACAAAAAAGTGGGCTATTAAGAGGGATCCTTCGTTTCTGGACTTCTAAGAAGTACTCCCTCCAACTCGCTCAAAGAAGCCTTTTTTTTCTATTTTGGACGTCCCACCCAAAGAGTCTCCCTTCTTTTTTTACATAAATGAGACCCACACACACCCACTAATACAATTAAAATATGGAACACACACTCTCACTAATACAACTATTCACTATACATTAAATAACAATACTCCTTAATTCACGTACAAAAATTAAAAATAATCATTTGGACAGGACGGAGGGAGTATGAACTTTGATGGTATCAGACTTGAGGCTTTTAAATCTTCCCAAGAAATGGATGAACTCTTCTCAAGTGGTGGTATAGCTGCTGCTTTTGATGATATCCCATGTTTGAAGATCTTATCAAACTATTGTTCAAATTACATCATGGTTGGTCCCACTTACAAGAAAAATGGGTTTGGCTTCGTATGTCACTCTCCTTTCATCCTCATATTCAAATGTATACATACATAATTTGGGGTTGTGTTACAGATCTTTCCAATTGGGTCTCTATTGGTACTGATGTTTCAAGAGCAATATTAAAAGTTACTGAGAATAAAGAAAAGATGGTATTGAGAAGAAATAGTTTGGAAATCAGAACGAATGCTCAAACTCCAGCTCTTTGTTTTCATCCGACAGTCTTGCTGAGGAAAGCTTCTGAGGGCTATTTCTTTTAGTTGAAACTGCAGCAGTTTCAGTCCGATTAATCTATGTAATTAGATTCCTACATCAAAATTGGGATGTTTTGGAACATGAGTCATCCACACGAAGCAAAGTAGTGGGGAAAGGAATTTCAGAGAGAGAAGCAGTGCTATATTTTGGTGTTGGTGTTGATCCTGTGAAAGAGGGGAAGAAATTTTAGAGAGAGAATTAAAGCCATGGACGTTGATATGCGAAAGAGGAGAAAGAATTTGAGAGAGAGAGAACCGATGCAATTTTTTGGGGTTGGTGACGGCGTGGATGAAGGAAGAAAGTTAACACCGTTATCATATTTTAAATGAAAGGGTTTAGATGTACTATTTTACAAAGTTGAGGGGCTTTATTCATCTAAGTAATAGATATAAAGGGTTTGAGTGAATAAAATACTTCTTCTGTCCACCTAAAAGAGGGTCTTTTACTTTTGGGCACGCGGATTAAGGAGTATTATTATTTAATGTGTAGTAAATAGTTGTATTAGTGGGAGTGTGGGCCCCATATTTTAATTATATTAATGGGTGTGTGTGGGTCATATGTGTATAAAAAATGAAATGACCCTCTTTGGACGCGGACGACTAAAATGGAAAAAATACCCTCTTTCGGGCGACGGGGGAGTAAAACATTAAAGGCCAATATGATCTTGTTAGATAAGATGGAGGATCTAGATAACCCTTTGCCCTTTATGATACTCCTTCCGTCTGGTTGCTTTTTGCACGTGGATTAACCAGTATTATTATTATATGTAAAGTGGGTAGTTATATTTGAGAGAAATGGTGGATCATATTGTGTACTTTTTTACTAAATAGAAGAAATTGATACCTTTGAAACGGACGCCAAAAATAGTAAAATGAATACCTTAAAGCGGACGGAGGGAGTATAATTTACTACAATATTGTCACTTTTTATCAACCAAGTACTACTTTAAATAAAAATATTATCATTTTTTTAGTCTCGCGAAACTCGTTTCGCAAATTGATGTCACACGTGTTTATCCCGCTAATTACTTTACATTTTCTTCCGTTCAAAAATTCATGAACACTTCTAAAATAGAAATTCATACAATATAAACACTTTTACAATACCACATTACTACAAATTTACCATCAATTTTTACACTTAATCTAACAACTATATACACATTTCTTACTTAGTCAACCAAAATACCCCTCCTACACCCTACTTTTTGAAACTAAGAAACAACTTTTCTTAAACTCAACGAAAAAACGTGTATAAATTAGTGGGACGGAGAGAGTAGAAGATTATCTGTAACATCTTTCACACAGGATTGTACGTCTCAGATTTTAGAGAGTATGATGTTTTTTAATCAGAGAACATAAGAATCATATATGCATGAACTCTTGGTAAAATGCAACCATATACCCCTGGCATGGCTTCTTTAAAATAAGAAACATATATGCATGAACTCTTGGTAAAATGCAACCATATACCCCTGGCATGGCTTCTTTAAAAATGCATCGGAAAATACAGACAACGGACCAAATCGCCGTTGGTTGCACTCTTTGCAAATGGGTAGACATAATCGTATAATAGATTTACAGAAGACAAATGTATTGGCAACTAGGATAACCAGGGTAACAATATCTACCTTTGACCATCTTTGGCTTCTAATTTTGTGGCTCCCATGTATCCTTTTTGCTCTTCTAAAGATACCATAATTTTTTACGCTGGTAAAATTGCGGTAATCACTGAGATGTGTACTTCCTTCACTCTTAGCTCAACTTAGAACCTGAAGCTAGCTCCATTGTAGAAAGGGGTAAATCACAAGGCTGTCCAAATACATCAGGGATCCCTTCCCAGTTTCCTATCTCCCTTTGTTCCCAGTACCCACCCTTGTACTGATAACAACCATCCTCATCCTTCTGGAACCATCTTGGTTGCCACCCTCTGTCTTGCAACTTTCTTGCCTGCATCAACACCAATTTTTTTATTAAGTCAAATAAAATAACCTTCTACTTCATAATACCAGACTAAATGCATATCAATGATACCAAAATATATAATGGTTCTATCTCTTAGGTTTACTTGGAAGTCTTATAGATAAGCAGAATGAACATCATTAGATGACTGTTTGTGAAGCAACATCACAGACCTGCTCTAGGTATGAGTGAGTACCCCCTCCAACTTTGTATGGATTATGTCAAACAAACATAAGGCCAGATGGATTAGTTCACTTTAAATAGGGAAAAACAGTTGTGGAAGTAATTCTAATAGTCTTCGCAATCAACCTAATGACCTGGGAAAAGGTGTAATCATTTAGAAGTTCAACAAGTTTCACAATTAGCAGTGTGTTTTCAGCAAGATCGATCCATTTCCAGATGACTAATGCAGAAGACTGTCAATTATTCCAAACAAACCAGATTATACAAGCACATTTACAGACAAGAAAGTATAATAAATTTGGTTTGGTTGGCAGATAGAATATTCAATTAAATGTGGAGGCACATGTCCAACAATGTCACTAGTGAAGTGTATGCACCTGTCTCTGCAACTGTTCAAGCCTTAGCTTCTCAGCATTTGCCAGCTCATACTCTCCATTCTCCAAATGCCTCTGGTCGGGTCTCAACCTAGAGTCTGTTGGAGGCAGAATCTCCTTTAAACCTGGTGTCAATTCATTTAACGATATTGCAAATGGTGTGAGATTATATCTCGTCTTGGTTACAGATTTATCTCTTTCCCAGAGCAAAACAGCATCACTCATTGGATCATATCCCTTTGGCTTTGTAGTTGGATCACCCATCACGTAATACATTGCTTCATCCCATTTACCTATAAGAACTGCTACTTTCTCCCCAGTTTTATTGTCTTGCACAAATCCATGAACCTGATATTTATAGAATAATAAACTTTTGCTCCATGTTAAGAGGGAAATAATTTAACTGACAAAGTATATGATATAAAAAGTTAAACTGTAGCAGAACTCATTTTGATGCCTTGACAGATTAACATAGTTTAACGTGGAAAAGTCACAGAAGAAATCCAAGTGAATAAACGATCACCAACTAGTAAAATAATTATGACACTAAAAGTATATCAATCCATCAGTCCAAAACACACTCATAATGCCTCCTTTGGGCATGTAGTGAGCATAACTATTTTGATTTAGGAAAATATGAAGTATGGACATAATGGTACACAGAGCATAAATGTATAAGTGTCCATAGGCTTTCTCCTGGCAACACATCATATGCACTTCTCTTGACGCACTATTTTGACTTCTGAAGATCTAGTGCATAGTTCTTCATAGATGAAAACATTTGTAACATGAATAAAGAAAAATTGCAGTTGATTGACCAGAACCAAGAAAAATTATAAGAAAAGGAGCGTAAACAGGATGGGAATGCTCCAACTCGAAATAAGTTTTCATTTATATTCAATGAATTTGGGTGTTTGCCTCATGGATAAAGCAAAGATCAACAATGGTCTTTCTTCCATGAAACAAAATGTACATTTCTTTTCCTTATCTCAGCTAATTACGGAGGGTGGGGTATGGATAGTTTCACGTCCAACTAAACAAGAATATTTAAAAAGATTTACAAAATTTACCTGATGCGGATTCCGATCTATGATGGACTGCTCCTTGAATTTGAGTTTGCAAGAGTAAGTACCACTACCTCTTATTCGCATGGTGCCATAATGATCACAATAGATTTTACCAATTATGATGTTGTATATGGAAGTAGTAACTTTGCTCCACTGAAATGTCTCACCGTCCTCAAACTGAAGGGTAAGAACTCCCACAGGATCAAGCTGGATGGAGCGACCCCAGAACTTGCCTTTGAGATTAGAATCTGCCCAAAATTTCCAACCTCTGCCCTCACAATGACAAGCAACAACCATTGGATGATGACTAACCTGAAAAACACAAACCATCATAGAATAAAAAAAACTCAAATTTTCAATACTTATTATCAACCATATTGAAGGAAAAAAAGATTGAAAATACAAGATTTCCACATTTAGATATGCAAGCTAATCTGAGAATGGAAGAAATAGGGGGAAAATGATTTGATATTAGAAGACTAATTGAGGGAAAAAAGAAAACAAAGAGAGCAAGATCCATGATAGAAAGAAAATTTGTGAAGTAAAGAAGTGCAACCTTCTCAGAGAAAAATCGTAAACCCTTGTCTGGATAGTCGGCCTCATAAGTCTCTCCAAGGAGAGGATTGAAAGGTTTGCATTGCCGCCCTTCTGTTGATGCATAACCTGACACTGCAAAAGCTGCTACATTAAGAATTCTCATCAAATCATTTCCCTGCAGAAGAAAACATTCAAATTTAAAATTTGACTCAATTTTGATATAATTCAACAAATCAAAGGTCCGTAAAAGCAAGTGCAGTGTAATCCAATACAGAACCAGTTGTGATTGAAATAAAAACCATAACAACAATGTGAAAGATTGCAAGGTATGAGAAATGGAGCCTGTACCCCTTAGCGGGACCGGGAATATGAAACCATTAAATTATAAGTTCAATTTGTCAAAACATAAAACTATTCAATAGACTGTAAAGCAGCTGGTTAGTTAGTTTTATTTCATATATGCCTACAGAGTTTAATAACAAAGAATACAAAATTTCTGGAGACTGAAATTTCCAGACCAGATCTCAGCAACAGCAGTTATATTTATTAACAGGATCAGGAATCAGATTCAATAGACTACGATGCAGCTGGTTAGTTAATGTTATTATCCAAATACTAACTTACTTAAAAGCCTACAGTGTTTATCAGAAATAAATACCAAAGTTTAACAATACCAAAGTTCTGGACGACTCAATTTTGCAGGCAATATCACAGCAAGAGAACGTTCTATATATTTACAGGGTCAGGCTTCTGATTCAAAGTTAAGTTATTCCAGCCCGCCCACATCAATTTACAGAGGCAAATTGATCAGATAACTTTAATAAAGATGCCTGCAAAAGAATCTCTCCAAATTGGAGTAAGTAACCAGTGTCAGCCTTCCAATGTTTACTAAACAAAAGTTGGTCCTGACAGTCTTCCTTTCTACTGAGTTTTCATTATCAATGACATTTTAATAGTATATCTGATGTTCTGCATGCATTATTATGGACAAGAAGATTCTTTTCAAGTTTTGATTTTACGCTAGAATTTGGACAACAAAAACACACCCTGTCCAAATACTTAGTGTAACCTAATGGCTAATTAGTGAACCACAATTCGTTTCTTATGTGAACACATGAGATAACAAGCTAGTAGAAAACTATTTTAACAGCCAAATAGCTTAGCTAAGCCAAACACTCATAAGATGCTACTGCGTACCAGAAACACCCTCTCCCCCCACCCCCCACAAAAAAACAAAAAAAAAAAAACCAAAATAAAAAACCGTGTATATGCATAATAAACATAAGATGAGATAGAGACCTAACCTGTTTACCCCATTCTAATGCTCGGTCAACAAGATAAGAGTACTCCAAGTCTTCAAAGCATTTCTGCAGTGAAGACAAAGGCTCATTGAAGTACACAGGAAGGCAAACACCAGACAAATCCTTGCCAATGTTATCCTTTATTATTGACCATAATCCTACTGGCTTCTCTTTCTCCTTTGGTTCTGGTAAATTATCCCTTCTTTTGATGTATGGGAACTCAATTGCCTTCATTTCCAACCCTCCTTCTCTTAAATGACCAGAAAAGGAAGAATCCTTTTCACAACTCCAGGAGTTATAGGAATAAATTGGATTATCTCTACTTCGATAGGATGCACTTCTTAAAGACTCAGCAGACAAAAAGTCATTAGTGTCGAAGAATATTCCATCCTCATCATCTGTTTCAATGTCTACTCCATATTGACTTTCATTATCTGCCTCTGAGTCACTTGCACTGCCCTCAGACATGACTGAATAGAAATCTACAACAGTTTCAAAAATAAAAATGAGCAAAATCACATACTCTGTAAAAATAGCAATTGAACAACAGAATTTACAGTTCATTATCCTTTTACAACACAAAGACGTGGAAAAAAAAAATTGAACTGACCACTGAATCTCCGATTCCCTTGTCCACAGTAAGAATCTCGCCCTTTTGTTTCATCAACTACTGTTGCTTCCAGCTCTATCTTCTCTGTCTGCAGAACAATGATTGGTTATAATCTAATTCAAGAGAAGCCTAATAAGGGAAAAGAGAGTAAAATTAAGTGCAATGAACACTGGCAACTGATGTTACAGAAACTGTTCAAATTATTAGTAGGAGTTGGGATGACACAACATCAAATATAAAAGGCAAACACTTGTGTGAGACAGTCTCACAGAATTAGTTGCGTGAGACGGATAAGAGGTGATGACATTTTAATAGAAAGTGATACTTAATCGATGAAAAGTGATAAAGGTCTAAATGAACAATTTCATGAACAATTCGTAGTATAAATGAAAAGTGATAACATCTTTAATTAAAAATGATAACATCTTTAATAAAAAGTGAAAACCAATTAAGAAATAAAAAACGGCCACACCATGAAGGCGGTCTCACACTAGTGTTTCTCAATATAAAATGAGACCAAGATATACCAACGTGAAAAAGTAACATTTTGTTCATTAGTAATAGCAAACACTTCATAGACCACAGATGTTAATGAGACTCAAATGCAGTCTTCAGCAAATCAGAGTGCATTTCAACTAAAATGTTTTGGTTGTACTATAGAAAAAAAAAGGTTGACCAAATTACAAGCATAGAAGGCAGTTTATATGCTAGCGAGCTATAGCATTAATTATTTTTAAGCAAAACTATATCAGAAGGGAAGAAGTGGGAACCTCCAGCCTTCTTAATGTATCCAACAACAAAATGTGCTTGAGTTTTATTGTCTTCAATTGATTCTGCATCTCCGCAAGTTCACTTAACATAATAGACTCACAATCCTTCACTAAAGTCTCGCTAATGCCCTCCTGAATTAAGCGAGATCGAAGCTTCTCAGTTGAAACAAAAAAGTCTTCACATGGTGCTAAGTCATTGCTTGTCAATAGCCTGGGGAATTTATCTTTAGCAACCAGAAGAGCCTCGATCCATGAAGCTCTATCCTCCTTGGATTGACAACGCAAGTGGAGAGTTTTTGTTCCTGTGAATATGGAGAGTCTTTTGTCATCTGACTTGCTAGCTCGAACAGAGGAAACCTGTTTAAAATACATTTTTTATGTTAAATGGTTAGACATATAAGGTGCAATAAAACGAAAGGTAAAATTCAGTGGGCCACTGTATGAATAAATCTTCAAAGAACAAGGTCAATGCAGAATAAGCACCAGTTATATCTTCATGTATGTAAATCAGGTTACATGAAGAAAAATTAACAAAGAGGGCGAAAATAGCAACAAGTCTATTCATGCTTAATTTTAGAGTATACATGGGAACAGATTACGCGCTTATAAGACTATACTAACATTTTTTGAAAAGACAGATGAAAAGTACCTATTCAAAACCTGGCTTCTGAGATCCTCATTCTCCTCAAATCAATGAAAACAACAAAGAAATAGATTTGTCTGAGTTACTTGGACGATAACACATCCACAACGACATTAATTGACATGTTGAATTAGGTTTATTACACAATTAAAATTGAACAAAGGGTACTGTAACATTGAGGATATAAACATGGCTTCTAATTAGTCTAGTAGCATTCTTAGTAAAAGAGTTTTTCTGTTTCTCTAATCATAAGCTAGTTTCAGCAAACCAAATAGTCAGAAGATCTTTCTTCATTAATCTTCAAACACATGCAAATTGCAAGAATAGCAATAATATCTTCAATCGCCTTCTTAGAATTAGTACACCCATAAATGAACGATAATATAGAAGTGCGTAATTTGCTAATAACTTTAGTTAAGCAATTACGCAGTTCATAACCTACTATGATCCTATACAATAGCAATAAATTATACTCCACAATGCAAGCAATAAAATATAGAAAATGAAGCATTATCCTTACCCCAATTTCACGAACACTTCACTACATAATAATATACTCAACATCTCATTGCCACTACCTTTCCACTAAAATAGGAAATAATATGTAAATCAATGACCAAGATGAAAAATGGGGTTCTTTAATAGGGCATGAGAAGTAACATACAGCAATTACAGAATTATATTTCAAGTACCAAGGAAAGAAATCAACTGACCTTCAAGTGTATCTCACCAAATGGCTTCCACCGCTTCCCTGAACCAAAGGCGTTACCCATAAGACTCTGCCCACTCCAGCTCCCACTACCATTCCCATTACCAATACTACTCTTCCTCATGTACCTCCAACTTTCATGCCCAATCACCCTCATCCCCTTCTCCCTACCCGAACTCACCACAATTTTATCCGGTCCGTGAACCTTATAGTATGAAAGCACCCCATCTTCCAGAACAAACCACCTCTCTCTCCATCCCTTGCCGTAATTCACCCATTTATATAAAATCCCAACCACACTCTTTATCTCATTATTCTCCTCGCATTTCTCGCCGGATTGCAGATCAAAGCCTCCCCCAAAGCCATTGTTCGACAAACTCCTCCTCGAGTTAAAAGTTGCTGGCCTCAAAATCACATTGGTACTATAGTTGCCACCAACACTCTCATCATTGCAATTATTATCCACCACCAGCTCTTGACTTGGGGTTTGAGACTTCACCACAGCTCGATCCTTCTCAACCGATACGGGAGCAATGCAGCACAGCGGATTCATGCTTCGATCAGCGCCAGCACAAAAATCGGTTCTGATCTCCGAAACGAGAGGTCTTCAGATCGAGAAAATGCCGAGAGTTCCACGCCCAATCGGAGATCGATCGGGCGATTATTCTGAAAATATGACATATGATGGCTAGAGGAGCGGTGTAGGGAAGAGCGAAGGAGAAATGGTAGAGTGATGATATATAGACACGGATCGGGAATAGATACAGAAGTGTATGTATGTATAGGTGAAATTAGAGATGAAGATCCAATTAATGGGAGTAGTGTCAGTGGAAGGGGGTGCGTAGGTTAAGCAGAAGGATTTAAATGCATGGGTTTGGAGGGGCTTTAGCCAGGCGTAATGATTGCGGGGGACAGCTAACTTGCGCAGAGGTGGTGCTATTCGCAAAGGTAGCTAGTAGTCGCTGGAATTTTGTTTGGGGGGTGGGGGAGGAGGGAAGTGGGTGGTCTCTTAATTATGGAACCGTCAGAGAAAATGACAGAATTGGGTTTGCAGGTGGGTAACAGCGTTCGTTTTCGTGAAAGTTGACTTCTGATGTTGACTGGGGGTGTTTTGGGAAACACTTAAATCTGAAGCGTAATCATAATAAACGGTTGAAATTGCAATTAAGTTTTCCTCCTGTTTTGAAAAGAGTTTGATTTTCAAAATCAATTTCAAAATCACGGAAATGATAGATATTAATTCTCATTCTTAATACTTGATAGAAAGAGTTAATAAGAATTCAAAATCCTTATAATATACTATTTCATTCGTCCGATTCTAAGGTATCTATTTGTTTTTTGCACGTGGATTAAGGAGTATTATTATTAATGTAAAATGGTTAGTTGTATTAGAGGGAAATGATAGATCATATTGTGTATTTTTTTACTAAATATGAGAAATTGATGTCTTTGAAGAGGACGCCAAAAATAGTAAAATGGATACCTTAGAAGCGGACGGAGAGAGTATTTGAATGGATGGATTTCAAATTCAATTAATTTGAAAATGAGTGATTTTTAAATTGTATGGATTTTAAATTAAGTCATTTAAATTACGTTGGATGTATAATGAATTTATGAAATTATTTCAAATTCATAGTTTAACAATTATTTTTAAAATTTTTAAAATTAAATTTTATTTATAATAAAAATAATAATAATAAAATTTTATTATATTAAATATGTACTCCCTTCGTTCGCTTCTAAGGTGTCCATTTTATTATTTTAGGTGTCCGGTTCAAAGGTATCTGTTTCCCCTATTTAGTAAAAAAGTACACAATATGGCCTACCACTTCTCTCTAATACAACTACACACTTTATATATAATAATAATAATAATAATACTCCTTAATCCACGTACAAAAAGCAAACAGACACCTTAGAACTGGACGGAGGGAGTATTAAAATTTTGGGCCTTACTTGGCTGACTACTGGTCAATGATGATCCTGGTCAGCGTAGGCCGTTGGATCTTTTCCATTTGATGTACACCATTGGATCCAAATAAATTAATATTTAATTCCAATGCTGCCTCCTCAACCAGTTTTCACACTGCAAAAGGAGGTACTCCCTCCGTCCCAGGCAAAGAGGTGCATTTGCTTTTTGCACGTAAATTAAGGAGTGTTATTATTTTATGTAAAGTAGGTAGGTGTATTAGAGAGATGTGATGGTTAGTGGTGGGCCATTGGTGGGCTCTTTTTACTAAAAGAGGAAAATGATGCAATTTGGATGGGACGCCCAATATAGTAAAATTGTGCTATTTGGGAGGGATGGAGGGAGTAGGTCATTACAATTCTCGAGGTTCGCTGACCAATGTGGCAAAAAGAGAGAAAGAGACAGCAACAGGTTCAAAGAAGAGAGAGAACGACACGTTATTCCCATAAAATGTCAGCATAGTAAAACATTGTCAACTGAAGTCGCAAGATTGTAGTGTCTTCCATTCTGACTTCCTATCACCATGCAGTCACCACGCAATGGGTCGGCAGCCTTGATGAGAGTGAAAATAAGCGTGTTTTAGTGTTCAATTTAACACCTTTTTTATGGAAATTATTGTCATATATTAGCACAAGTGTCTTATATTCGATATATGTGAGAAAAATGTGCGTTTGAGTTGTTTTATTGTGTTTTAGGTGGAAAACAGGTTAGAAGTGCTCAGAATTGGAAAACACAGATTTCGAAGTGCCGCTCGACCAAGCGAGGAGCCACTCGACCAAGATGATTTGTTCGAGCAACATATCAGAAATGGTCTAGTAAGATACTGTACAAAGTTTCAGCTTATAGAGGTGCCGCTCGACCAAGGTCGACCTCGCTCGACAAGACCATTCTGGTCGAGCTAGGACACGGAAGCCAGATTTATCAGATTTTACACCTCTAGTGCGTGTATTTGCGTATTTTCCAAGAAAAAGCCCAGTAAAGGTGGAAAAATGATCAAAAGTGCAAAGTTTGAGGAATGCTGAAAAACGCACGCTCATCTTTCATAATTTTTCTGTGTTCTTGTGGACCTCAAACTGATGGTGTGATACATTGTTGGAAACCCACAGAAGAGAGGATCGTTTTGGCATACTAATCACTAAAATCGAAGTTCAGACGAGAAAATTATGCTCAAAATCGTGACGTCGCGCAGCTGTCGATGGGAATTTCCGAAAAATTTCGAAAATTACCTATTTCTTGAAGCACAATTAATCTCCTTATTATATAATCCTCCATGATTCACCCATATCTTTTCTTATCATATTTCTTTCCCTTCTCATACCTATATATATTTTACATCATCATTCATGTAAGAGAGCCATGAAACAATCATCCTACACCACCCCATAAGAGGGGATCACCCCCCAATCATCGTCCACATCCTTTCTTCCATCCATCCATCACTGTGAAGATTCATTTGTGAATTCAAGAGGAGAATGAAGAGGAGGATTCAAGAAGGAGAAGGATGCGACGACACCCACATCTAGGATTTTATCGTTTCCTAATTTATCCAGACATATGGGTAAGATCTATCCAACCCCCATGTGTGTTTCCTATAACATCATGGGCTAGAACTGTTTTGGTAAATCTAGGGTTTTGAAGATTTTTATGAATTAATTATTTCGTGTGTATACTCCGTACAACACTACTTGTGGATTGAGTCTGAATATTCACGGTTTTGAAGGTTTTTAATTCATATCACGGTCATTTTGTGTATCTTCAACTGTTATATAGAGTCTGAATATATATCTTGGTTGTTGATTGAATACGTTCACTGCTGAATAGGATTCCATGTTATGATTCTAAGTGAGTAGACTCTGAAGCTTCATTAGAACCGTCATATATGAATGTTTATTAATTGAATTGAATTCGGGTTAATAAGTAGGATAAATAGGTTAATTTTATAGAACCTATAAAGGAAGATCATATCGGGTTAGAGTACCAATCATAGGAGAAAATAATTGATACTGATAGTACCTAGAAAGGGGGGTGAAATTATATCTCTTGCTCCAAGGTTGTTCACACGTGTTACACACATATTTACTTGTATCTATAGAGTAGATTTGCATGGCTTATTGATACATCCATGTTTCACAAGGCAGAATCGGACATTGATACATGAAAAAAAAATTAATAAGTGAAAACGGATTACCCTAGGGCTACCTATTCTCATTCTTGAGTCACATTCGTATTCTTCTAGTGTTTATTTTACTTTAATTGTTATTTAATTTTTAGTAATTTAGTTAATTAGTTAATAATTCTAAACCTCAAACTTTATTGTCTTTCGTCTTAATTAATTTAGTAAATAATTAAATTGATAATATGCCGTCCTTTGGGTTCGATATTTAACTTGGTCGCTTGCTTAAGCTGCAATTGATATCCTTAATACTTGGGGATTAATTTTGTGTGCAATGAAAATGCTTATCAAGCCTCCCCAAGCACCCACACCTATGCACCCCGCAACTTTGCACCGCCATTCTGCAATAAAGTAATTTTTATTTTATTAATTATTGTTGGTTAAAAAATTACTTATGTGAAGTCAATTAGCCCATCAACGCTATTAACATCTTATCTCTTCAGCACTGCATTCATTGGCATTCACTGCACTTCTTGTTTTCCTCTTACTCTACTCTCTCCACCGCTCACTCCTCAGCACTACATTCACTACACTTCTTATTTTCCATTTACTTTACTTCTCTTCACCACTCATTCTTCTTCTATTCTGGATCTCTTTTATGCTGCAACTTTGCGACATTTCTCCCTCATTTTCACCTAGAACTTAGGTGATCCGTGATACTCGTGGTCACCGATGACCCTGCTCAAATCTGATCATTCGATCAAGCTACGTTTGATGTAGACCGTTAGATTAAAAAATACATATTTTTATTCAAAGGCTATGATTCCTCAACACTGTAGTCAATACTCAATCGTGTCCACAGCATCCGCAACCACCTGCCAACTGCAGTGGAGAAAACACATAAGCGCCATTGAGTGTGCAGTTCCTAACAACTTCCGCACCATTGCAAAGAATGTTTCTTACGAAACTAAATAAAAGAATAAGACTTACTATTTTTTTAAAAAAAAATCAAATAAATCAAAACAATAATGAATTATTTTATATAAATTTTAAAATAATAAATTAAATATATACAATTATTAACATTATGTATTAAAATATTTAAACAGTATACTTATATAGATAATTACAATAAACTTTTATATATACACTGCATATTATATTACATATTTCAATTACAATTATAGAAGGTAAAAGAAAAAAATAAAAAATAGATTTAATAGAAATAGATTATATTATAGGAAAGATAAAAAATTATATATTTTCAATTACATAAGGTTAAAGAAAAAAAATAAAAAATATATTTAATAGAAATAGATTATATTAATGAGATTTAAATAATGATAATAGATTAACATCTTTTATAAAATGAGATAAATAATTACTAAAGCGTAAAATGATCTTATCATGTGATAGTCTCACACGAGACTGCCCAGACTTGTTTAAGGTTATTTTACAATAGGTTAAAAATATAATATTTTTAATCAAAAATTATATCTAATGATAAAAGTTGATAATAATGACGGAGTTTTCCTAGTACCTGGATTCATTAGCATCCTAATTTACCGAAATTACTCTTTACATTAAAAATTACTATTTAGAGTAATAAACTATTATTCTTATACATAAAAAATATCACTCCAAGTTAAATTCGAATATATTTTGATTTTTATATTTGAGGTGAGTAATATTTTTAACTAGGATATGTTTTGATTTTTATATTCATGGTAGTAATATTTTTCACTTAGAAGACTATTAGTTTATTATTCTAAAGAATAATTTTTTTGACAAAAACTAGCATGGGCCAGGCTTCTTTTTTTTAATTCATGGAACCGGATCTTATATGCTGATGGGTCAAAGTCACTAACCGGATTCCCTCCCCAAATCATGCCTAATTCCCTCCCAAATCATGCCACGTCATAAATCAATCGAATCTTTTCTCTCCGTTGATATGTCTCCCTATCCTCTCACTTTCTCTCTCTCCATCATCTCTCTCTCTCACTTTCTCTCTCTCATTTAGCTCTCTCTCTCCTCTTATCAGATCTAAATAGAGAGTCGATGCCACTGCCGACGTCCATGAGAGGTCCATGCCACTCATCACAAAAAATTGAGCACTACCGCCTACTGTCAATTCGTCACTATTGTAGATCTGGTCTCTCGTCGAAGTCGTGAACCCGCCGCTATGGGTTTCATCCCAGTCGAGACCGCCGTCATTGCTGCATTCCCCATCTGCTAGAAAGAGCCACCTGCCGCCTTAAAGCCAACTGAAAAATGCCCACCACGTTGCCATTGTCGACTGGGAAGGGTGGAATCCCAACGAATAGAAGAGTAGAGGGAGAGTGTAATGAGATATACTAACTCTTTCAAGAAGACATACCTAATTATTTTGCTGTATAGGATACTAACTCTTGATTTGGGAGATACTTAATTATAAATCAGTTTTTGTAATATTTTTATTAACCATCTAGTTACATTATTTTTTCAAGTAATTTGTCGGTCATCAAATTCTTTTGCGAGTGAAACTTTATATATTCCACTTCTAGTTCGTTGTTGATTATGTTAAATTGCTAGTGAACTTTAAAGTTTAAACTTCATGTAATTGAGGATTTTATACTACAACTTCTATTACCACTCTGTCATTTTTTTTAATTAAACTCTATTTAATGTGAAGCTTGATTGCTTACTGACATAGTAAACATTGCACAATTGAAATTTTGTTCAGAATAAAACTCTACATGTGAAGATTTCTTTGATAAAATTAGTTATTATCATGTACTTTGATGCACGACTTTAAACAGAGAAAAAGCTTTCCTATATTAGTCTTACACTATTTTCTAGCAATGCAGTTCTACTTCCATTGCTAAGTTTTTAACCTTTGGGTTCTTTCTAGTGATCCATAGCTTACATGCTATTCCGGTATTTTGTCCGTCTTTTTTAGAGTATAGGAACAAGATTACTTCATGCAAATATGCTGGTTTATGACTTATCTATTTTAGGGGAACATGTAAATCCCTTGGTTGATCTAGATTTGGGCATGTTTGTTTTTCTATGAACAAGCCTGACATATTAATGGTAGTGAATGTTGCGTGATTGGTTAAGATTGTTACCCCATGGAAGCATATATCAGAATTGAAATGTAATGCGAGTGTGTCCATGAGTTAAGGTTAGACATCAAAGTTCAGTGGAAGAAGAGCAACCTGCACAAAAGAGATCAAGGGGGAGTGGTCTTAACGATGTCGTTCATGATGTGTTGGAATTGGAGGACCTTGGCAGTGAGTATTTGGAGAGTTTATTGTATTCTCTATGACTATGACAACAACATCAATGCAATTGTAATTAGTTTAGATTTTATGGTGTTTGTTCAAGAAAGGGTTTTTCTTGTTAAGATTGTTATTATTTGGAACTATGTTCTCCTACTATGTTTATAATGAATTGAGTTACTCTTTTTAAATAATTAGGTTACTCTTTATAAGGAATCAGATTACTCTTTATAAGTAATTAGGTTACTCTTTGATTTGATACTCTAATTTTTTGAAAATGAAGTCATGTATTGTGAAGAATTGAATTATATGTTTTCATATTAATTGAGTTACTCTTTATAAATAATTAGGTTGCTCTTTATAAAGAATTAGATTAATTTTTGATTTGATACTCTAATTCTTTAAAAATGAAGTATGTATTGAGAAGAATTAATTTGTATATTTTCATATTAATTGGGTTACTCATTATAAATAATTAGGTTACTTTTTATAAAAAATTAGGTTACTCTTTAATTTTGATACTCTAATATTTTAAAAATGAAGTCATGCATTGTGAAGAATTAAATTGTATGCTTCCATATTAATTGGATTAATCTTTATAAGTAATTAGATTACTCTTTATAAAGAATTAGGTTACTCTTTGGAATTTATTAAGTTACTTTTTATAATGAATTAGATTACTCTTTGATTTGAAACACTGATTTTTAACAAAAAAGTCTTTTTTTATAATGAATTAATTGGATTAAAAATTGAATACTATAATTTAATTCTTCACCTCATTTTCAGAAAATCGGAGCCTCATTTTAAAGAGTAACCTAATTTATTATAAAAAGTAACCTAATTAATTAAATAGAGTAACCTAAAAGAAATATAAAAAATCACCTTCCAACCCCCTCACAAACATTCTTAAATGTCATTCACTTTTGACCAATTCATAACAACCAACCATCTCCATGGACATCAAGACAAGTTGTTAATCCAATTAAAGCCCAAAGAATATTGAATTCAAGTTAATTCATTAGTACAAATGGTTGGATTACAAGTAATTGATCCAATTTAATTGAGGCACAATTAAAAGAATTGGTCCATCAAGTAAGCCCAAGGTGAATTAATAGTTTGAAATGGAAAGTCAAATCTATTTATCCTCCCAATAAGAAAGGGGCGTGAGATTGTGCTGCTTTTCAATTGAAAAGTAAATTTCCTTCAATCTTCTATCATGAAGTCATACGAATGACCATTCAATGAAAAGTATCTCTCTCCCAAATGTGAAACAGCGTGGATCTGCCCTCTTCTCTCATCTCTTAAAAATGAAAGAGATCCTCTCTCCCAAAATTGAAGAAATCGCTCATTCACTTTCCTCTCACAAAAAAAGAAGTCGACGCACGGTTCGTCGGAAAAAGCTACTTGCCACGGTGTTGTTTCTTCCACCAAGCTTTGATGAAAATCGTGCCACCACCGAATATTGTTGGAAATCACAACTCGTCGAAAATTACCGCCAGCCATCGGCCAGTAATTCGTGAATCTCACGTTGTTAAATTATTTTGGCATCAGTCTTCAAATTGTAATGATGAATGAAGAAAAATAAACTCAATATTGAGATGATTTTAGCAGTAATCCCAATTTTCCAATCCAATCTCACAGTGATAATTTTAGCATTCTGAAGAGGAGTGGACACTTCGAAGTCAAGCTTCATACTTTCCTGCCTCCATTGTTGTATGTGAGGGAGAGAGAAAAGTGTACAAGTGTGTGTGAGTGTGACGTGAGAAGTGGAGTATTAAATAGGAGAGAGAGTGAGGGTGTCTAAGTTTGGAGTGTTAAATAAGAGAGAGTGAGGGTGTGCAGGTTTTTAGGAGAGAGAGATGCGTGAGAGACATGTGATGTTGAATAGATGAGCATATTGACTTAATTTTAGGAAGAGAGAGGAGAGAGAATAAAGATGAGCAAATTAAGTATTTTTAGAGAGCACTTCACGTGATAGGATCCGCGAAAATTATATGGGTGTAATTTAAGATCCGGTTCCAAGAAATATTCATGGGACTGGTTCCACCCTAGTGGCTCTCAAATTTTTTTATGTAATAGAAAATATTTAATTAAAAATTCAAGATATACACATATAACTTTTACTTTTTTAATTTATATTAATTTAAAGTGAAAATAACAATTAAGAAAAAGAGATATATATATATATATATATATATATATATATATATATATATATATATATATAATAAAATTAATTTTAAATTAAAAAAATACTATAATTCATTGTCAAATTTCTTTGAGCACACATATTTTTAATAATATCAAGTTATTAAGATATACAATATATTTGGATAATATCAAGTTATTAAGATATACAATATATTTGGATAATATCAAGTTATTAAGATATATACAAAGATTATATTTAATAATATCAAATATCAAATTATTAAGATATATAAAGGGTATATTTGGATAATATCAAGTTATTGAGATATATACAAAGATTATATTTAATAATATCACGTTATTAAGATATATAAAGAGCATAACGTATTAACATTTTTACAATGCTAAACAATTTTAATAAATTGAGATTAAGATATTAAAATGTATTAAGATTAATAATTATTATTTATAAATGATTCAATAAGAATAATCCTCATTGACAAGTCTTTTGTGAGACGTTATGTATGTGAGACGTAAGTAGTTTTCTAAAGTATGCTGGATTATACAATTGTAGCGTGTTATAATATGATTTATTATTGACATACTTTAACTCTAAATAATCATATTTTATCTATACTAGAGTTCAAAACGTGCGTTGCACGGTTCTTGCACATTATATATGTGATGTGTTTCAAATTAAATTATAATTTATGTTTAATTAAAGTATAATTTTATATTTAGTTAAAGGAAGATATATATATATATATATATATATATATATATATATATATATATATATATATATATATATATATATATATATATATATATACTTCTGTATTCATTATCTCTTCGTCTATATGAGTTTGATGAAGAGTATTTAGTTGAAGAGTATTTGGAGTAATTCAAAATTCATATAGAAAATATTTTTAGATTTAGTTGAGTAAAGTACAAAACGTATTTAGTGTTATTGTAAAAATGTTAATGTCGTAAAATATTACACTGTACTCTAAGTTGTACCCCATTCGCTAATATAGAGCATATTTTAAATTATAGTAGTGATTAACATTACTTAATGGAAAGAATAATTTGCATAACAGATAAAATGTTACATAAAAATGAAGATTGGAGAGGTGGTAAGAAGTTGTGACATAAATAATTTAAAAAAAGAAAAGAAAAGTTAAAGTCATAGCTAATTAACAGCTTCTAATTTAGAAGAAGCCAAAGAAGTAATGTTTGTTGGTTTCCACACCATTGTTATCTGAAAACGTAGATGCCATAAAGTTCATATCACAAATTTCATCTACTCCTTAAAAAATTAGAGTGACAAAGATATACTGTACTCACTCTAACATCAATATATACGCTATGTCCTTTTCCAACCAATGTGCTCAATAAATATAAGTACATCAACCATAAAAAACATTATTTTCAAGATTATTGCTTTAAAATGATCTGTGATTTGAGTTGGACACAATTCATATAAATGATTTATTCTCTTGTTATGTTCTTAAAAATCAATTTTATCCATATCTTACATATGAAGTTATGAACAATGAATCTAAATCATATAAGTAAAACACGCTGGAGTGATACTTTCATACTCTCAATGTATCCAGTGAATAACCAGCAATTAAATAGGCGCTACCGCTGGAATCAACCGCTGAATCCTCCAGCCACAAATTCCCTCCCCCAACTGATTGCAAGAAACTCCGACCTGAAATCCATTTCATACTACCACTTCCACTTCCATTCCCACACCAAATTAACTCTCTAAAATCCAAAATATAAAACAAAAGGTAAAAAATAGCTGAAAGAATATAATAACAATGACTTCATATTAAGAGACACGTATAGATGGAATGAAGGGGAATAAGGCTTAGATGTCTGAATTTATTGGTATAAAACTTGGCATAAAATATGATATGAAAAGCGTGAACGCCGTGAACACATTCCACACATCAATGATCCAAGTACCAATTATGTATATATATTAAACATGGATATGATAATGATCCATGACAAAGGTTCAGGAGTATTCTATAAGTTTTCAATAATAGGTATTCTTTATGATTTCCTAGAAAGCATAATCAAGAAAGAGTAATGATGATGCAGTTTAAGTTTATAGAATCACCAGTAGACAAAATTGTTATCTACTCTACTTTACTTACCAGTTGAGTTGAATGACATTTTGAAAGAATTCTGCAACTGTTGTGATTCATTGACTTGGTAGATGTTCCAGACGGAGACCATAGCCTATTATACTGAACTCTTGACTTGCTTATCTTTCTTAATTTGCAGCCATAATTATTCAAAGAAAATATACTAACATTAAATGAGAGCTATATATCCTATTTCATATACACTGAATATAATGGAGTATGTAGGCCGAGATTATTCAAGAATAAATATTTGAAACTTATAGAATCAACATTAGTGTGTGCTTCTCCCCAATGTCAGAGCCATTGCTGGAATCATCAAAGTCACAATCTTTATTTTCTTCATTTCCAGGTGGTTCAACATGCTCAAATATTCTTAACTTTCTTTATCAAGGGTATAATTAAATTCAATTTATATAAGATTGAAATAAACTAATTGTAATTGGACGCATAATATACCAACTAATAAAAACACATTTCTGCTAATGAAGCAAATAATTAAATTCACATTCATACTAATAAAAACCATGAATATATTAACATATAACTTTATAACTAAATTTTAATTTTATAATTATTTCACAGGCATGCTATAAAAGATGACACTCAACTAAGAAAGTAGTAACGTTAAAGTTCACAATTAACAACATCCAATTTAAAAAATGAGCCAAAGATCTAAGACCAAGATCATGTTATTTGTGAGAGTTGAAATTTACCATTCAATACCAACCACCAAGCCCAACGACTTTCTTGACAATAGCAAACTCACTAATATGTTGTTTGTTCTTTCATTCCCTGTGACTATAACATTTGTATGCATTGGAAGAACAGACAACTCTTCACCACCACTTGCCTGAAAAAAGAAAAAGGTCTAATTAGTAGTAGGTGAAACCATTTCCATAAAAAGGAAATAATAAATAAAAAACTTAACGAAAAAGAAAAATAAAACTGACACTAACAATTCTTTTCCACTTTGCCACTTATACCCACAACTCAGCATATCATGTAACTTTTTATTTTGCCAAGGTTTACAAATTATAATCAACATGTCCCGAGCACAAAGCAGGTTTTACTTATCTAGATTAGCGCAAACAAATCAAACCAAAGCAAAAATTGGAATCTGAAAAGTTCAATAGCAAGATCTTAAACAGATGTGTCAATTTTCATAAATTCAAATTTCGAATGCATATAATTATTTACCAAAATTTTCTCTAATCCAATAACAGCGTGTAGATTTCCCCTGCAAATATTGCATAAAGATTGAGTCACATACCGTGTGATAATTGAGTAGAATAGCATACAAATTGAGTCATTTTGAGTCGGAGAAAAAATCCAGTCGTCGATTCTCTTCCTTTGTAATATGATAAAGAGACACATCAAATTGGAATTTAAATGAATTCCTTGACGTTAAACCCGCATTGTGAGGAGTATAGTGATGCATACAAAGTGAGAAATAAATATAACAATTAATTCTCTATTGCAAGAATTGATAGCGATAGGCTTGGGATGAATTCCACACGTCAAAAGTACCAATTTTAAGAAAGAAATAAATACAATAATTAATTAAGGTTATAAAGTAAAAAATTAATTGGAATATACGTAAATTAATGTCAAACATGTAGATAAAAGAATTAGGTGGGGTTATTATTGGAAAAAAAAGTTTCTCAAACTCTTCCTACTTTTAATATATTAAGATAAGATAAGATAATAAGCATACTTTAGAAATTGGTCGATCCGTCTCACAATCCATCTCACAAAAACTCGTCTCACAAGAGAGTGTCTTCATTAGAGTCAGTCTCTTGTGAGATGGGTCATTAGAGAGATAGGTCGAGAGACGGTTTAACCCACCTTATTTTCTATAATTTAATATTATATTAAATATTATTATTATGGTTAGTCAACCCGCTATCCTAATTAGTTTTTAAATTTTAGGGATTAATCATTAATGTTTTCTACGTGATTTATGGGATGAATAATGACTAATTAATGCTCATTTATTTTTAGTTGTTCCTAAATGTATTAGATGAATTCAAATCATTAAATTTTTTTGTGTGGCCATTTTTTCACTCCGATGAATTGTCATAGCAAATCATAAACCATCCTCATCAATGCTCGTGTACATTACATGTGTTGTAGTAAGTCGTGGATGAGTTATAGTATGTACTTTTTGTGTTATTGTGTCTTACCTGGAAGAATATTTTGGTGGTGTTATAGTATGTCGTTTTTATATTATTGTGTGCAATGTAAGTGCTATAGTATGTCAACTAAAATTAAATTATGTTTATTTTATAGTATGTCATATCCGCGTTATAGTATGTAATTTTTGTGTTATTGTATGTTACCTGAAATAATATTTCATTGATGTCGTAGTACATCGTTCCCATGTTATAATATTTTATGTTTGTGTTGTAATATCTTATCTAAAAGTGTATTTCATATGTCTCATAGTACGTCGTTTTCATGTTATCGTATGTTCTAATCTAAAAGTATATTGCATATGTCTCGTAGTATGTCATATTCATGTGAAATGATATACTATAGTGACATAAAAATAACATACTATAGTATTCACATAGTAAAATCACATTCATTTCTGTTTAATAAACTCTTAACATACTATAGCTAACAAATAACATACTTTAACACAAAAATAACATTCTATAGTATTCACATGGTAAAATCGCACTCATATCTCTCTAACAAACTTTGACAATTACAACGATCAAATGACATATTTTACCATAAAACTAACATACTAAAGAATTCAACTCATATAATAACATTTCACATACAATAACAAACAAATAACAACCTTACACCAATTCGCGACATGCTATAAGCATGAAAGTATTAACACGACATTTTTATCAACCTCGTAATATGGAACAATATCCATGGATTCCCCTTTTATGTTATAACAAAATTGAAGACGATTCACCGGAGAAACACTGGATGAGAACGATCAACTAGGTTTTACGTTTGTTCACCGGATTCATACCAATATCAACGGCCAATAGCGAAACATCAATGTCCATGATCCATTCGCCCGTTGAGATGTAATGGAGACAGTGAAGAAAATCAGACTTTGGACTGCCCAGCATCAACGTGGACTTCCTATTTCTCTGTTTTTTCTTTCAATCTTCAATGGAGGGATGTTAGGAATTTGGGAGACTCTGCGCATTACTCTTTCTCTTCTTCCAGTATGATAGATAGAGGGATGTTATGAATTTGGGAAGAATCTTTTCTCTCTCCTAAATCTAAACTAATCAAGCAGATTTTAAGGGATTACACAAATTAATTTATTAATGAAAATTGGTCAAATCACACCTGCGTACCCGTCTTAGACCCGTCTCACCTAAATTGAGGTTTCACAAGAGAATTTGTCTGTGCAATATTATATTTTTTAAAAAAAATAAAAATTATACTTTAAAATTTATTAATAAAAATATAATTTTATTGGAAATAAAATTTCATAAAGAAAGCAAGCACAAAACTAAATGGCAAAGACTTGCACGAGACCATCTCACGGATCTATTCATGTGAGATGGAGCTCCACCATAAAAAACTGACATGCGCTTCTGTTGGGCAATTGGATCGTGCGGTTCAACGTGATCCGTTAGGGAAAACAGGCAAACAATAGCGGAATCATAAATCATTACCTGTCTTCTGGATTGGAGTAGAGGATGAATGTTTGAGAAGAACTACCTCTTGTTCTTCTACTGTATTACCCTAGTCAATCCTACTGTTGTGTGGTCAACAGTCTGTAGGATCACTCAATCTGCTCCTAACCACCTTTTAGACAAAAGAACGGCATTCTCAATTCTTAGGGCATCCAGGAGCTGAGCAGACTATTATAAAGGGCTACAGTAGGGACCAGGAGGAGAAATTGGGCTGGGCCTCAATTGAATTTAATTAACCAAGCTTAGCCCAAAGCTTTTAATTAAATCCAATAATAATAATATAGTCCACTAAAATATTATTATTGCACTACCCGTCCAATCCCAAATTATGTTCTGGGCTCCTTCTTATTATGAGCCCGATTGTCTCCCCATGTTTAAGATATTCAATGTCCATTAATTAATTAAGTTACTGACAACTCTAATTAATTAATATCTCGTCCGAGAGTAGTACCACTCAACCTTTTTATCATGCCGGAAATTAATCCACTTGCAAGATTTACATGATAAACCTTATGAGCTCCTCAAGGGGACATCATCAACCTATGACGGACATGGATTCCTTCTACAATCAACAGCACACCATAGATACAGCACTACTTCCCAACTCACCGAGTTTGTTGATTTAATACATATAAATCTCACCCATTGATGAATCAAAGAAATACATACTGCCCTACGTGTCGAGGTTATTGTATAGGGATTAAGAGCACGAACTTCCATAATAACAGAGATCAAGTTCTTCTATAAGTCAGTATAAGTCGAACGATCTCAGGCGGTCCTGCTCAATACACACAAGTGCACTAATGTGATTCTATAGCCAAGACAAGCTAATACCAAACCACACTACAACCATACCGATAGAGAGTCCTCGTCTATCTCAGTTGTGAGCATCTGTTTATACTTTATAAGGAAACCGATAATATGATCTTCCGCGTGTTGTCGCACAACATATTATCTACAGTATAAAGTAAATGGACTATTGCATCATGCATATAAAATAAATTATAAGATGCAATCATTTGATCATATGATTCTCATTTCAAATATTGTTATAACATTGTTCATACTAAAGCTAGACTTTTAGTATACAATCCAACAGCTTCAACCTATTTCCTCGCTGTATTATATTTATGACACATCCATTTCATTTTTTCTTTTCTTTTAAGTATTTTAATATTATTACTATTTACTGATTTTTTTTAATTTTTTATAACCACTGTTGATTCATTTAATTTAGAAAAGGGGTCGGCTATTCGCACCCCCAAAATTATGACACGTACCTCATAAATATTTAATAAGACATAATTGCCCTTATAAAACTTATATCTGTTTAGTTGCAATAACTGATCAATCATTTATCTTATTTGTTCAGTTATTGCAACCGAACAGAATAAAAATTAATCTATCTAATCTGTTTGGTAGCAATAACCGAATATAATAAAAAATTCATCTATATTATCTATTCGGTGGCAGTGGGAGTGACAGTACTATTGGTAGTGATAGAATCAACAGAAACTTACTTACTTTCACTTGAAAAGGAATCACCCTATTTTTTTAAAGATCGATGATGTCATGAAACTTATTTGTTATCTTATATATTCGATAATGTAGATATGAATTAAAAAAAATCACATTAAAAAATCACAACTCTTGTTCTGTTCGGTTGCAACAACCGAACAGATAAGATGTATGAATTATTTGTTCTGTTGGGTTGTTGCAACAGAACATATAAGATAGATGACTCTTCGGTTGTTGTAACCGAATAGATATAAGTTTTATAAGGGCAATTATGTCTTATTAAATATTTCGGGGTACGCTTAGTAATTTTGGAGGTGCGAATAGCCGGCCCTTTTAGAAATTTTTTTCTCGTAATTAGCATTCATGTAAAGGAAAAATATTATATTTATTAAAACCTGAAACTTTATAAAAGTAATAAGATCAATTAAAAATTTTGTGAGCAATTAATAAAAATTTTGAAAAGTGATAATATTTTTAATAAAAAATTATACATAAAATATTCATATAGTTGAATTATTTCATGACAATTAATATTACTTATAAAAAGTAATAATAGTTTTAATAAAAATGATGGACTGATTAACAAAAAATGATAATTAATCAATTAAATATTTCAGAATAATTAGTAAGACAGATTAAAAGTGATACCATTTGTATTAAAAAGTGATGCTCTTAATGCAAAGTGATAATCGATCAATTTAATTATTTTAGAATAATTAGTAGAACGGATTAAAAGTGATAACATTTTTAATAAAATGTGATATATGATTAATGAAAAAATGATAAATTATTTTATGAATAATTTATATAACAAATAAAAAGTGATAGCATTTTAAATTTTTAATAAAAAGTGACACCTGATGATAAAAAAAGTGATATTTGTAATTGTTTCGTTAAATTATTTAATGAATAATTCGTAGGTGGATTAATATTGATAATATTTTAATATAAAAAATTAAAAATACATTATAACTTTTAATAATTACTATATAACTAATAGTTATTTATGTTAAAATCTTATTTTTAAACGAAAATTAATTATAAGGTAAAATCTTAATGAAAAATAATTATTCGAATGTTGGATAAATGGATAATAAATTATTAATTTTTAAAGTAAACTATTTTTGAACAATTAATAAAATGAATAAAAAGTGATAACATGTTAATAAAAAGTTATACATGATTAATAAAAAGTGATAACCGTCCAACTGAATTTTTTAATTAACAATTTTTAGGATGAATAAAAGTGACAATATTCTTTATAAAAAGTGATGCCCAATCAAGTAAAAGTAATATTCATTCAATTGAACTATTTAATGAACGATTAATAAAAAAAATTATTAAAAAGAAATACATGATTAATTAAAGGTGAAATTTATTTAATTAAATTATTTTATGATCCATTTGTAAAATGGATTTAAATTTTTAGCATTTTAATAAAATAAGTTTAATAGTAAAAAATAAAATATTAAAAATTATTTAATAAAATAATATATATTAAAATTTTATTTAAAAAAAACTTAATTAACATAACTAATTAATTAACGGGCATATCAACGTTACAACATATTACTTACTCCACGCAAATGGATTATGTGGCGCTTTAAATAAATTAGATGGGTCAATAAAGATCCGTCTCACGTAAGAGGATCCGTGAGACTGTCTAGTACAAGACTCACCCAAACTAAATCTACATGCAAAGGTGGGAAAAATGTCGCAACGTTGCAGCATAGAAGAGAACCAAAATAGAAGAAGACTGAGCAGTGAAGAGAAGCAAAATAAGAGGAAAATAAGAAGTGAGTGAATGCACTGTTGAGAAGTGAGTAGTGGAGAAAAGTAGAGTAAGAGGGAGTAAAGGAAAAACAAGGAGTGCAGTGAATGCAGTGATGAAAGAAGAAGAATAAGCGGTGAAGAGAAGTAAAGTAAGAGAAAAACAAGAAGTGCTGTGAATGCAGTGCTGAGGAGTGAGCGGTGGAGAGAAGTAGTGAATGCAGTGCTGAGTAGAGAAGATGTTGATAGCGACAATAATTAATAAAATAAAGATTACTTTATTGCAGAATCCAATAAAGCATTATTGCTAATATCATGATTGTTGACCAATGAGATAGAATGCAGAATCCATTAAGTGGGGATATTTAATGTATGCGGTGTTGGAGAGAGAAGGCAGAACCCAAAAAAGCTGACGCCTTACATCATTAGTTTTAACTACTTACCTACTATTGGTACTGACTAGGGTCATCACTGACCCGTGGTCAGCTAAGAATCGCCCTAAAATTTTAATTAAAAAGATTAGATAGGGACAAGGTGGGGTGTGGGTGGCGGTAAGGGGTGGCTGGGCAGGGGGGAGGAGGGGGGGATGGGGTGGGAGATGGGGGTAGAAGGGTGATGGGTGGAATATATGGGGTGGGGTGTGATGAGAGTTTTCTCAACACACAATATTAATCCCCAAGTGTGAAGGATTCTATTGTAGCTTTGATAAGTGACCAAGTGATTATCGAACCCAAAGGACGTATTATTATTAATTTAGTTATATTCTAACTTACTAAGACTATTATGGCAAAATAATTGTGTGATTAAATAACCAATAACTAAATAATTAAAAGAACAATTAAAATAAATAGCAATAGAGATTGAACGAAAGTGAATAAGTGAGAAGATAGGTAGTCCTTCGGGCCATCCAGTTTTACTCATTAATTTTTCTTCCGTGTATCAATGTCCGACTCTGCTTTATGGAGTATGGAAGCATCACTAAACCATGCAAATCTACTTTATAGACACAAGTAAATAAGTGTGTGACACGTGTGAATATCCTTGGAGTAAGAGATATAACTCACCCCCCTTTCTAGGTACTATCAGTATCAATTATTTCCTGTGCACTAAGTACTCTAACCAGATATGATCTCCCTTTATAGGTGCAATGAAGTTATACTCTTTATCCTACTTATTAACCTGAATAAGATTCAATTAACAAGTATTTATATAAGATAGTTCTAATGAGACTTAGGAATTCATTCACTTAGAATCATAACATAGAATCCTGCTCAGCAGTGACGCACTCAATCAATAATCAAGATATGTATTCAGACTCTACATAACAATTAATGATGCACAAAATAATTGAGTATGAATTAAAAATGCATAATTTTATATAAAATAAACCACAAGTAGTGTTGTACGGAGTGTACACACGGAAGTTCAATTAACTTATAAAACCTTTATAAACCCTAAAACTACCGAAGCGGTTCTAGCCCATGATTGATCAAAGAATAATCAAGGTGGTTGGATAGATCTTACCCATAGTCTTAAAAATTACAAGATAAATTAAGATGCAAAGTAAACCCTAGATGCGGGTGCCATCGCGTCTCTCTCCGTCTTGAATCTTCACTTGGTTCTCACTTGATTCGACAGACAAATCTCTCTCCACAGCTCCGTGGATGGTGGAAGGATTTCGGATGCTGTATAGAATGAAGGTGATGGATTAACGACTCTCTTTCCCTTGCATAAGGTATTCTTTTTATACTTGTGAGCTCTCCTTACGGACCTAGGATGGGCTTTTTGAGTGAAAATACGAACTGAAGGTGTAAAAATATGGATTCGGATGTGTCCAGCGTATCGATTCGACCAAGACCCCCGGTCGAACCAGTCAAGGTTGGTCAAATCACAAGTCGAATCGACCTGTACAGCACTGGCAGATAGTCGGTTCGACTCGAATGGCAGATCCAACCATAAGCTTCGTGGTCGAACTGCAATTGTGAAAACTTATGCTTTTGGTTTGACCATGGTTCAACCACTGTGCTTGGTCGAACCACAGTGTCGTGCTCAAACCGCACTCCTGACGCTTTTCTTCACCTGGTTCGACTAGAGATGCTGGTCGAACCACTTTATTATTGGTCAAACAACATCCTTACTTGGTCGAACTGGGTGTTTTCAACACCCTTTCTCCGGTTTTGATAAATTCTAATCCGTTTTCCTTCAAAAATCCACTCAAATGGACTCAAACATACCAGATTCATGACTTTCTACAATACAACTTGATTTATCTTGACTTAAGATCAAATCTTACATCATTATCACATGAATCAGAGCCCAAAACACGTGAATTTACACACTCATCAAACCCCCAAACTAACATGTTGCTTGTCTCGAGGCAACAAAATCAAAACATAGGAGTAAGTGTAAATTTCACAAGCCATCTAGTCAAATACAAATCATACTTACACATGTAACTCTATCAACTTAAAACAAGTATCACTCGCATCATATATTTCATTCATGCAAAACATCACTTAATTATAATACACTTCGGAGTACTAAGTCATCTAGCTCACAGCATAATTGTTTACTCTCGCACTCAAGTATAAAAGATGTACACTTTAATTGGTTAGTATATACGCTCAATTTGATTCATATTTCCGCGTAACCATAAGCTTGGCAAGAGTCTCAAAAATCAACTTATAATCACTTCATTACTAGGATCACAAAGGACTTGCTTTTGGATTATAATGTTGGCTCTTTGGTAAAGGTAGAAAAATATAGATAAAGTGACTAATTCACTAGTAGATAATTACCTTGGAATTTTACTTTTCATCAAATAGCTTCCTCTCTCCTTCTTATTCTCATGATCTTTACGATTCAACTTCTCCTTCTTCACGTTGGCATCAACATCTTTATTTCTCCTTTCTTCAAAGTACACGGATACCAATTTCGGGCACTACCCTTCTAAGCAGTCGAGGTACCGATTTCAGGCACTACCCCTAACTAAATTTAACCGTTTCTTTCTCTTCTTCACATTCATGCTACTCAATCTAAATTTTCTTCCTTTCTTCTTCACATTCATGCTAGCATTTATTTACCTCAACTCTCTACTAATGAATAGGGTATTCAACACGGCTCAAGTAAAGGATAAATAAAGGCTTGCAAAAAAAAGCTTGTAAAGGCTCAAAAGGGCTTCCAATAATTTATACAGTACATGAAAATGTAAAATTTGGCTAAGTGACTCAAATAAATAATAATGGCCTAAGATCATGTCCTAATAACTAATCAATCATAAGTCTCACACAAGACTCCAATCCAAGTTCTAGAATATGGTCATATGAACGATTCTCACAAGAATAAACTATCATGCATAGATGTAGCATGATTTCATAAGGCTCAAATTCTCACACGGGTAATAGAATCCTAAGACTCCTTAAAGCATATAATCAAGATCAATTCTACAATGAATTCCACATATTAACAAGTTATACATGCTTCTCATCTACAAAATCAACACATGCAAAATATGGATGCAACATACTTAGCAAAGAACCCATTATAACAATCCAAATCAAGTACCTCCAACCAAACCATCATAAAGTATCAAGTATCATCTCTCAATTCAATCCCAATATACGTACATGCCACTCACACCATAAATACCCATCCTGTAAAGAGAGAAAAAGAGAAGGGAGATGAGATGAAACAGATAAAGAAAAAAAAACCTGGCGCAACCTACTCTTCCGGAGCATCATCCTTATCATCATCATCACTCATCTCCATGCGCCAATGATCAAAATCCCTGTGGAGATTATTCAGTTTCCTATCTAACTCCCGCTCATTAGCTTACATCTTTCCCAATCTCCTATCCATCTCCACGTAGTTAGCATGCAAAGCGGTGTATCTCATACCAAGTGCGGCATAACTAGTAGTAAGCAAGCCCAATTAGCGGTTCGTCTCTTTCTGCTCATTATTCAGGTTATCAAGATGCTCATTCATCAACCTAAACTGCTCCCTCAAGTACTCATCAGGACCGCCCCAATACTGTTGCTGTGACACTGCTAGAATGGGTGGTGGTAGCATCTCCTCATGCTGCTGTGGAATATCCATCTCGGGATGGACCTGCTTCTCTCCATGCTAATGCTACTGTGGCTCAAACCGCACTCGCTGCCCTTCATCGACAATCCTCTGCAGCTCCTGATACATCCCGGCAGTGTACATCTGAGCCACAGTCCTCTAATCACCTCTCCTCACACACGTGATAGATATAGCCTCGTGCACCAACGTGTTCATCAACATGTTACCATCATCCCAGATCGTAGTCAAGCCCCTTACATCGTATGGGAACATGAAAGAAAAGGGCTTAGATCCCCTTGTGTACAACCAATCTCCATCACGATGATAAGCAAATCCAGCCTTCACACATGCACTCATAACTAGATCCAGATCCTCCAGGATGGGTGTAATTCCAGTGAAATCCATGTGGTACAACTCAGCCATAGTAGTGAGCAATCCATCGATATTCACTCTCTGAAACATGGAACTCCTAAATCTATAAAGCTGCTGAATTAAATACGAGCCCACATTGAACTTCACCCTATTCAACATACACCAGAGAGCATACAACTCTCCTCTCGACACACAACTTCCTTCAGACCGGGTGAACATGGTATTCTCCAAAACTCGATCCATATATTGCAGAACAGGGTTCCTAATCAAAGATGCACGAGCATCCTTGGTCTTGAAATCCATATCCTCTCCAGAAATCGCTCTCCAAAAATAATTCGACTGGAAATGCCCACTCTCATACCTAGAGTTCCCCTCAGAGTTTCAAACAACATGTAGAAATCTTCAGCTGTCCATGTTCTCATCTCGCCTCCCAGCTGGAAAGAACACTCATAAGGAAGGGAACTAGAGCCCTTCTTGACGGTGATCGAACATAAAACCTCCGCAGTCACATGAAAGTACGTCTGCTTCTTAAGCTCCATGAAATGACGTATACCCACTTGATCAAACATCCACATGATATCCTCTCGGATATACATTGTCAACATGGCCCCATCATCTTGGTACCTCGTTCGAGCGATCTTATCAGACATATTGCCCCATCGATCCTTTATCTCCTCCCAATTTTCCATTTGAATCTTAAAATCCCTAGGCAGCCTCTCCTTAAGCCTTAGTTTCTTTGTTACTTCATCCTCACGAGACATCCTATCTTGTCTCTTCTTAGATCAAACTTCAGTCTCCTTTCTTTTTCCTACAAAACAATACTTCAATACCAAATGGATACAAGAAAAGCAAACTAAATCCAATGCACAACTAACTATACATGAAACTCTACTCAAGACTTCAAGTTTTCATGTATAATCATCTTCAAACGAGCATGCTTCTACTTCACCATGAATTCAACAATCAAAACATCCACATGCTAATTCAATTCCACTTCAAATTCAACTTTTCAATAGGGACTATCAACATTTTCATCAACTACATCAATTCCTTTAGCATGCCTCTATCAAAAATTCATAATTCAACTCAAAATTCAACATGCTTCACTTCACTTCTCAAATTACTCATCAATTTCACGTAAACATCAGGGTCTAGCAACAATTCAACAATTAAAATCAGACCATCACATGTTCATAAGAAAATTCACACAAAAATTCAAATTACACCATAAATTCACATAAACACTGGTCCAATCAACTTACTCACCCCAAATCAAGAAATAGAACTTCAATCCTAGGGTAATAGGGTCAAGAGAACATACCTTTTAATCCGGCCATGGTAAATTTGAACAAAGTACGAAAAATCCCCAAATTGAATGAAGAACCCTAGTTTTGCAACCAAAAGGCTCCAATTTTGTGAGAATTCGGGTATAGGAAGGATGGAAAGTGGTTTAATCGGAGTAGAACCAAGTGAAATCAAAGTTTGGAAGAGTGGATTTTTGGTTCGGAGAGGATTCGAGTGAGGGTGGTGTGCAAAGTGTTCAAAACAGGGGCGAAAAACTAATAAAAAGGGCTACTTATCTGCACGATTCGACCCGAACTAGGTGTTCAAATCACCTTGTCGTGATTGAATCAAGCTTTTGGATGATTTTTAGCATTTGGTTCGACCCGAACCATGTGTCGAACCAGGGTATCTTGGTCGAACCGGCCTATTACAAACTTTCAGGTGGCAGGTTCAACCGAACCCGTTGTCGAATTGGCCTGTACCAGTTTCTCTGATCGCTAATTCGACCTCCATCCTTGGTCGAATGCCTGGTCGAACCGTATCATGTTGGTTGAATCGACTTATAACGAATTCTCTGATCCTTGGTTCGACCTAAGCTACTTGGTTCAACCAGTCTCCTTGATCGAATCGAGCCCCTGTTCCTTCAAAATCCACTATTTTCCATTGCCTGCAAACTTCAAGCTCAAATAACGATCATTATGTACCAAAACAAATCTAGGAACCACTTATAAGACTCTAAAATTATGTGCATATACTCCGTGTATGACACAATCAATAAAAACACCACTAAACATTTGGCAAATTGTAAAAAAATCGACATATCAAACCTGGTTAAAGTTTAAATATGCCGCAAAAAATCAACTCCCCTAACAAACGTTACAAAGAAAAAATTATACTCTCGGTGCTACGATGAGGTAAGTACATCACACCCCCAAACTTAGTAGAAACTATAGCTGAAACTAATTTTGCAAGAAGATGTAATTTCCGATAAGCACGTAATATAAAAAATTCTTACTCACACTAATGAAATAAAACAATAAACAGGAGGGAAAACCCCCAAATGGCGTTCTTATTTAATATTAGAGAGTCACGACGGTACCATATCAATGCAAGGTATTGATGAGTGTGTAAATTCACAAGTTTGGCATCATGTTTTGTGCTAGTTTTGGAGAGTTTTGAGGTAGAAATAGGTGGAAAACCTATATATATTGTGAATTAGCATGAATCAGGTGTTAGTGGAGCTATTTAAGTGGTTTTCATAGCAAAATCGAAGTGGAAGTGCCAAGAATCGAAGAGACGAAGACGAGACCACGCGAACCGCCAAGGAGAGAGGTGGGTTCGACCTGTTGGAGGAGGGTTCGACCTCTCCAGCAGGTCGAACCAGCATTGCAAAGTAGCAGGAGATGGGTTCGACCACGACTCGAGGGGTTCGACCTGTCTATCAGGTCGAACCATGGTCGAACCAGTTCACGAGAAATTGGATTCGACCATGATGTTGGGGGTTCGACCTGACGGTTGGTTGAATCGGGAGTAGAAATTGTCCAGTAGCATGGTTCGACCTGTGGTTAGACCAAGACGGAGTGGTTCGACCTGTACAAGAAGTCGAACCAAGTGCAGAAATTGTCCAGTAAGTGGGTTTGACCTGTGGTTCGACCTGCGGCCAGTGGTTCGACCTGTTTGCTGAGGTCGAACCGTCGTGCGGAAACTTACCTTATCCGGATTTTTGAGGCCAAAACGCGTGTGATCACTTGAAAAGCCCATTCCAAGCCCTAGAGACGTGATTACAAGTATAAAAGGAGGCTCATGCAGACATCACCAATCACCAAAAACACAACAACAAGAGAGGAGAAGAGAGGCCACAACATACAACACCCCACAAGGGGGGATCACCCCCCAACCTTCATTCTTTCCTCCATCCATCCATCACTTTAAAGATTCGTTTGTGGAATCAAGGGGAGAACTAAGAGGAGGATTCAAGAGCGAGAAGGACGCGATGACACCACATCTAGGGTTTATTCGTTTCCTAATTTATCTTGTATTTTCCAGACATCCGGGTAAGATCTATCCAACACCCATGTGTGTTTCCTACAACACCATGGGCTAGAGTTTTTTTGGTAGAACTAGGGTTATGAAGGCTTTATCTAGTTAATTGAACTTCCATGTGTATACTCTGTACAACACTACTTGTTGTTTATTTTATATAAGATTGTGCCTTTTTAATCCATACTCATAGTCGTTTTGTGCATCAATAATCGTTGTGTAGAGTCTGAATACATAACATGGTTATTGGTTGAGTGCGTTCACTGTTGAGCAGGGTTTTAAGTTATAATTCTAAGTGAAGGGATTTCGAAGTCTTATTAGAACTATCTTATATGAATACTTATTAATTGAATTGAATTCAGGTTAATAAATAGGATAAAGAGGATAATTTTATAGTACCTATAAAGGAAGGTCATATCGGGTTAGAGTACCAATCCTAGGGGGAAATAATTGATACTGATAGTACCTAGAAAGGGGGGTGAAATTATATCTCTAGCTCCGAGGTTATTCACACGTATTACATGCATGTTTACTTGTGTCTATAGAGTAGATATGCATGGTTTAGTGATGCATCCATATTCCACAAGGCAGAGTCGGACATTGACACATGGAAGGGAAGTTAATGAGTAAAACTGGATTATCCTAGAGCTACCTATTCTCCTACTTGATCCACTTTCGTATTCTTCGAGTGGTACTTTATTTTATTTGTTATTTTAATTATTTGTTTAGTAGTTGTTAATTAAATCCATCAAATCTTATTGCCTTGTCTTAATCAATTTAGATAATAATTAAATTAATAATACGCCGTCCCTTGGGTTCGATATTCACTTGGTCACCTTTCGAGACTACAATTGATATCCTTCATACTTGGGGATTAATTGTGTGTTGAGAAATCACGCATCAAGTTCTTGGCGCCGTTACCGGGGACTGCTTAAAATATCTTTTTGTTATTTCTAGTTTATTAGGGCTATTTATCTTGTTTTGCTGTTTTAATTCTAGTTCTTTTTAGGTGTATGCTCACGAGATCAAAGAAAGGTGAACTTGAACCCTATAATCCTGAAATCGGAGCATCGTCAAGAAAGAAGAAGAAGAAGAAGAGCAAGGCAAAGACTATTGATCCAACTGAAGCTCTGCATTTTGGAGTTGAAGTTGACGAGAAGAATTCGCAGACGATTGAAGCTACAACTGAAGTTAATTTGGGAGTAGGGACAGTCAACATGGCAGCAAATCCGGATAATCTAGCCATCCGAGAGGTTTTCAGAAATAATGGGGCTGGAAATTTTGGGCTTCTAGGAGCGAGGGGAACTAATGCAGCTTTCGATCTTCATCCCGCTCTTATTAGCATGATAGAAAGGAACTCCTTTTCAAGAGGGTCTTTCGAGGATCCGCAGCAGCATCTGAACAAGTTCTTGGGCTATGCAAGTACTCAAAAAGATGCAGGAGAACATGAAGATGCTAGGAAGATCCTCTTGTTCAAATTCTCGCTTACTGAAAAGGCGAGAGATTGGTACGACACTATCAACGCAGCTGAGTGCACCACTTGGGAGCAACTAAAGTTAAGATTCTTGGAAAGGTACATGCCACCTTCAAAGGTGTTTAAGATGAAGCAAGACATTAACCAATTTGCTATCGGTGGAGGTGAGAAATTTCATGAAGCATGGGATAGATTCAAGGACATGCTTAGGAAGTGTCCTCAACATGGCCTATCTAAAGCTCAATATATCAGTATATTCTACAATGGATTGGACTGTGATTCATGAGTGTTATTGGATGCTTCTTCTAATGGAGCATTGCTTACAAAGTCATCCGTAGAGGTCGAGAAGTTGTTTGAAGATATTTCGATGAATTCGAGGGATTGGCCAACTGATAGAGTTAGAGGTACTTATGTCCTTGGAAAGGTAGCTCAGGTTGAACAAGCAATGGTGAAAACAAGTAGAGAAGATGAGATCTTCTCTAGCTTGTCCAATATCAACAAGCTACTTGAATTCCAACAGAAGCAAATCAGTGAATTATCTCAGCGCGTACCAATCATGTAGCAGGAACTAATGAAAGATGGACCAATCCAAGAGGAGTTGGAAGAGGCACACTATGCCATGGGTCAAAGTATTCAGGGAACTAGGTATCCAGATCAAGAAAACCGGAACTACCAAGGGAACTATCGAGGAAACTTTAATAATCGTGGTCCACCGGGTGGTTATCAACAGCCTAGGAGGCCGGAGTTCTCATGGAGCAATCCGAATAATGCAATTCATCCTCCGATGGGTGTTGATCCGGGTGCTAAGGTAGAAGAAGGGAAACCGGGTTTTGAGGATACTGTGAATAAGTATATCGCCAAGAACGATGAAAGAGTGAACCGCCTTGAGGCCACACTTGAAAAGAAAATCGATGTAAACCATGAGGTTATATCTAAGCAGGTGAATGACCTAACATTGCTGATGGGGGAGATGGCAGGAAGTGTTAACAAGTTTACTCAAACTCTTGAGAAGGGGAAGTTTCCGTCTCAAAGTATTGAGAATTCAAGGACCTGCAACGCCATCACATTGAGGTCGGGAATGCAGTACGAGGGACCTATAAGGCCGGAATCAAATTTGGACATGTCTAGGGTAAGATTCGACTATGGTTCGACCAACATTGAAGGTTGAACCATACAGGGAAAGTCGAACCAACGCACTGGACACGATCAGGAAGAATCGCAGTATCGGTTCGACCAAAATGCAAATGGTTCGACCAGGCATACAGGTCGAACCATGGTTGAACCTGACAATTCGGAGCACTCTGTTTTTCCAGAACACTGGTTCGACCAAATTAATGATGGTTTGACCTATCCAACAGGTCGAACCTAGGTCGAACCGCACAACTTGGAGCACTCTATTTTGTTGAAGCAACGGTTCGACCACGACGGACATGGTTCGACCTATCAAACAGGTCAAACCTTGGTCGAACCGGAGGGCGGAAGGAGTACAGTAGGTCGGTTCGACCTAGATGGCCATGGTTCGACCTACTCAACAGGTCAAACCCAGGTCGAACCTCAAATTCAAAAAGAGAGCAGTTGTCCAGAAGAGCGGTTCGACCTTTACGTGCCTGGTTCGACCTGTTCCACAGGTCGAACCTTGGTCGAACCCATCCAAAAGTTGCCTATTGCTACTCCAAACACTCTCGATGATGTTGATGCTACTCCAGTGGTTCAGAATGAGCAAAGTACAGAGATAATAGCTGAGAAAAAGTGGGAGAGAGCCAAGCGATTGAGAGCCAAAAAGGAGAAAGCGGAGAAGGTTGATCGTGATTAATGGGGGATTCCCAAAACAAAGATACCTCCGTCGTTTCCTTACAAGCTTGTGAAGAAGGGATTGGAAGAGAAGTTCAAGAAGTTTACAGAGATAATGAACAAGATAAGCTTGAGCATTCCTTTCTCAGAGGCAATCATGGAGATGCCGTACTATGCCCGATTTCTTAAAGACATATTGTTGAAGAAGCGGAGCTTAACCGGAATTGAAACGGTAAATTTATTTGAGAATTGCAGCTCAATCATTCAAAGGAAGCTGCCGCAAAAGATGAAGGATCTGGGGAGCTTCACTATTCTATGTGAGATCGGAAAGGGGCCGGCAAAGCGTGCTTTATGTTATCTAGGGGCAAGCATCAATTTAATGCCGTTGTCCATCTTTCAGAGGCTTGGTTTGGGGGAGTTGACCCATACAAAAGTGTTTCTCTAATTGGCGGACAGGTCGATGACATTTCCAAAAGGAATAATTGAAGACGTTCTCGTCAAAGTGGAGAAGCTAGTCTTTCCTGTGGACTTTCTGGTGCTAGAGATGGATGATGACAAGGATAATATCCCTTTAATCTTGGGGAGACCTTTCCTTGCTACTGCTGGAGCTATGATTGATGTTCAAAAAGTAGAGCTTAGATTGCGGATGGACAAAGAAGAAGTTCTTTTCAACTTGGACAAAGCAATGAAGATGCCCATGGAGTCTCAGTGTTATAGTATTGACGTGGTGAAGGAGGTGATTAGCCATAGCTTGTAGTCGGGTTGACCAATTCAAGAATTTATCGAACCACAGGGAGGTCGATGCTAGCACTTAAGTGATATCACGTTTATCACGATTTTATAGAAACGAATCATAGATGGATGGTTTGGTAAACAAGTAATTAAATGCAAACAAATTAAAGTAGACAAGCAATAATCAAATGACAAGATAAAAATGATGAATGAATTGTTTTCCAAATTGAGTAGAAGTGAGATTAACAACACTATTGAAGTGGTAACTTATGGATTCATGCATTAAACTCATATGTATCAAGGGTTAAGACTAAGGGCCAACACATATACCACCTAAACTTCCTCTCGAAATGAATAGGATGTAGATCATTTGCACAATCTCAAAATAGCTCAAAGGTTGGTTCTCAATTAAACTATTCCAACTAGGTACTAAGTTCAATTATAGAATCCCTTCATATAATCAATTGACTTCTCAATCTAACTAATCACATGTTCCATCAAAGGGTTCTAAATAATAAAGGACTTCTCAATCACTTTACCATTTATAATGCACATGAGGTGTTTGATGAAATGATTCACTTGACTATCCTAAGCACATAATTGATTTCTCAATCTAATCATATAATTAGAACAATCATACACACAAAACATCATAGATCTCAAGATATGTAAGCACCAATGATAGAAAATCAAATATTCCCATAACATATGAATTTAATTACATAGATCCACGAATTAACCAACAACCTTCATGTTGCTAATCTCACAAGGGAGATTAGCCTACAATCTTCATAAGATCCATAACATAGACATTAGAATTCTTACAAATCATTGTAAACTAAAGGATTAACACAAAATTGGAATGAAAACTTCCTTGGAAATGGATCCAATTGAATCTCCCTTCTTCCTTTGGTGATCACCCAAGCTTCCTTGCTTCTTCACTTGATTTGGATGATAGAAATTATGGAGAAATGATGTAGATCTAGAAATGGATGAATGGGATGAAGAATATGGTGTAAAATCAAAGGAATGGTGTGTGAGGTGTGTGGGAACAGTAGCAAATCCGATCTCTCAAAATGTTGAATGGATTGGTATTTATACCCCATGGAGATCTATTAGAAGAATTATAAAAAATATCCTGTTCTGGTGCCGACACGAGTCGTGTTGCGTCGCACGAGTCGTGTCGTGTCAGGGCAAATGGCACACGAGTCGTTCTGCGTCGCACGACCAAAGGGTGGCCGTGTTGAATGTATAGACGTCACCGCACGGCCTCCGCTTATAGGCCCGTGTCTGGTACACGGGTCGTGCTCCGCAACACGGGTCGAGCTCCGCAACACGGCCAAGTGGTGGTCGTGTTGGATAAATAGATATCGCCGCACGACCATTCTGGACAGGCCCGTGTCTGGTACACGGGCCGTGTGCTGCAACACGAGTCGTGTTGCCAGCACGGCCAGCCGTGTTCTTGCACTTTTGTTTCTTCTTTCTTGTTTGATCTCCCGTCTTCATTTTTACTCCATTTTCACCTGCTATACATATGTTTAAGATCATTCTCACACATTCCCATGAAAACACATAACACCACCAAAATACACGAAAATACGGATAAAACAATACGAAAAATACACACAAAAAGGCACTAAAATCTAGGTAAAAATAACGACAATCACACCCCCAAACTTAAAGTATTGTTCGTCCCCGAACAATGAAAATGATAGACCGAGGGAGAAGTTTTCACCTAGTAAAAAGACTAAACGAACACAAGTAATAACACATCATTAGCAATAAGAATTTCAAATTATGCTAAGCTAACCTACAACATTAGATTTATGATAAGAGATATTAACAAGTTCAATCAAAAGAAAATAAAGAGCAATATAGTCCTTTTAGTCTAAGCCTCACTTAAGTTTATCAATGTCACTCGACACTCTTTAAATAAGGTAAATCAACACTCCTCAATCAATTGGTTCGAATCACCATACACTTGCTCGTAGACTCTATTCACAAACCACCAAAATTTTAATCAATGATCAAAAAGGTCTTTAATTAAGGATGTAATGATAGGCTCTTTGGTAGGGTATGAATAATTTAGATAAGAGTGACTAAACGAGTGTAAGTAATCGAAGAGGTAGCTACTTTCTTCCATCCCTTCACATTCTTTTTCTTCCTTTCTTTTCTTTATTGATCATAAGCACTAATCATCACTTCCTTGGATTTCTTGAGCTTCTTATAGATTCATGCCTCTTTTCTATGATTGTTAAGTACTTGAGCATATTATTGTTGCTTTGCTCATTTTCTTGTTTTGAAGTTGCATGTCCATTCTTTCTTGTGCTCTTTTCATCATTTTTCTTACTTATTTACCATTTCCTCTTTCTCTTTTGTTATCTCATCACACCTTTCTAGCCACCATCTTCTTTATTACTCACACAAAAGGTATATATCTTAGGCTCATGTGGGTAATTAAAGCTTGTAATGTGCTATCTTCACAATAAATAGGCTTATAGGCTAAAAGTGGTTGACTAGGGATGATTTTAAAGGTAATGAAATATTTGGCAATGGCTATACATGACAAGGATGGCCTTAAATCATTTCATCGATCTCCATTAATCGGATTCATTTCTAAAGTCTTTGAGCAAGTATTTAGTTTATCAAAACTCAACCGATCCACTCATGAAAAGATATACCATGTATACATGGTCGAGGCTCAAATTCTCACAAGTTTATGCTCGACTTAAAAGGACTTATTACAACATATTCATCTTTTAATTGAATTAGTTAAATAAAACATATCACAATTCGAAAGTGTAGAGTTCCTTAATCATAATTCGACCTCACTTATCACCATAATGCATCATCACTCATATTCAAAATGACTCACAACCTCCCAAACAAACCACCAAATCAAACCTAAACACGAAAAATAAAAACAACTACACACAAACACAAATAAACCAAAGAGACAACAAAACGACAAAAGTAAAAACACAAAGACAAAACTAAAAGAAAAGACACAAAGAAAATTCACCCCATCCATGATCAATACACATCAAAAATCATCTCAATCCTTAATTGAAAGAAAAGTACAAAATTAAACATCCCAAAACAAAACAATAAGAAGTTTCAAATCCAACACAAATTAAATCACTAAAATAGATGAACTAATGAAGTGTCGAGGACCAAAAGTACTCCCTTAGTTATCCGGAGGCGGAGGGGGTTGATTTTGCCATGATCCCCAAGGAGTATAAGCACGAGGTGTGGTAGGGAATTGGAAATTGAACATCCTTGTGATCATCTCCTCCATGTTGTTCGAGCGTGATCGCGTATTCTCTTCATAGTACTCCCTACGACGCTGCCCCTCATGGATCTCCCTTATCATCGCACCCTGTCTCTGCTGCTCCTCTCGGAACTCTCTCATCTCATCTCCAAGCGCCTGTTGCGTCTGCCTGATCTCCCTGAGTTCGTTCTCCAGAAAATTCTATCTTGCATTCCCTTCTCTTGGTCCATCTCCTTCCTCTTGTTCTTCTTCTTCTTGCTCAAATGCTGGAGGCTCTGGTGCATGCTCTTCAAATTCCACCTGATGAGGTTGCTCTTCCTCTCCTACATCCATGTCCACTGGCTCAGCTCTCAGATTCCTTAGCTCAGGATTCTCATCTACTCTCATCTGCTGGAGCACTGCTTCCACTCCATCTCTATTCTCTCTATAGAAGGCTCTCACAACTGCTGAGTGGTTAGGACTCGCCATTGCTAGATTCTGGTGCTTTCTTTGTCCTCGCAGTGTGGTGAGCTCAGGAGCAGGTAGAGGAAATGGAGCTCCCTTATCTTTCTCCAAGCAATACATATTCCCTATGAATGATAGGAACTCCATCCTTATGAGTTGATTATAAGTGAGCCCTTCACTAACCATCGAGTGTTGCATCCCTCTGAGGTCGATGCCTAACCCTTGAGCAATCATTGTCACCATTCCTCCAATCATAATCCCTCAAGTGTTCTCTCTCTTCGCCACTCTCTCTACATGCTGAACGAAGTGAGCTGCAATGTTCACTGTGAACTCCTTGAACATACTGTACATGATGTACAACTGCTTCTCTCCAACAGATCCACTCTCGAACTGACCCAGAATAGTATTGGATACTATCTTCTCAAGGTATCTCATGACTGGGTTCCTTATGGCTTTCCCTTTAGACGAACTTGGAATGTACTCTGGAGGCTCAGTCCCATCCTCAACCAATTTTCTCCACCAAGTCTGTTGATTGAAACCCCCTTGTGGTAAGAAGTTCTGATGACCTCTCATGATTGGGCACCCAAACAACCTATTTAGCTCGTTCACAGGTATCTTCTCCCACATCTCATTGTTCAACTGAAATGTGACGGCAATAGGAAAGTTGTTCCTATCTCTATGAACCTCCAAGGTGCTCATGAACTCAGCTGTAAGATGGAGATAAATGGGAGGTCTCTTATCGAAAAACTCTTCCATTTCCACTCGACAGAATAGAGTCCTCAGATCACCTTCTATTCCAAGACCCTCCATGGTTGCTTGATCCTGGAATCGAGTTGCCCTAATCTTGGGGATTATGTACTCCCACCTCAATGCATACTTCTCCCATTCCATGAACTCTACTCCGAAATTCTCAGGGTGTTGGTCCTTCATTAGCAGTTTGGCATCAAGGTTGGACAGTTCCATATCTGACTCAATAAAAATGAAGTCCTCATTGCGTTTCCTCACTCTTCTTTCAGCCATCTACAATTTCCAACATAATTCAAATTAGTTTTAATTTAACTCAAAGCAAAATGTCTCATATTAATTAGAATTATCACTAGTTATTCAACTAAGTGTTAATTCTAGCACATATTCAAGCACAATAAACAATGTGTTTCAAAGACTAACATTTAGATCCAATCAACTTAGCACAAAGTTATTCCAAAAATTTCATTCAATCAATCACTTTCAACATCCTAATCCTCTCATTCTTTCATAACATATCACTTTTTCAATGGGCACAATTCAATTCAATAATACTTCATGCAAAAACTTTGAATTCCAATTTGAAATTTCATTTAGGCATTTCATCAAACACTTGGCATGCACATATTTCACACTTCAATTCAACAAGTCTTAACTATGCCTTCATGCTCAAATCCTCAATACCTAAACTAATTCACATCAATACAATCATCATAGAAGCATTATTAATCAATTTGAACATCACATGCCCTAAATTAATCATCCTAAAACAATTATCCCCAAATTCCTCCTTCATGAACCCTAATTCTTCCCAAAGTTTAATCAATCCAACAATTAAATATGCAAATTCATGTTTCACAATCCTAGACATGCTTCATACATACCATCATTCAAAACCCATACATGAATTTCGAAATTTATACCTCGAATTGAAAATTAGGGCACAAGAGTACATACCTTGAATTTTCTTGAACAAAATGAAGGGGATTGTTGTTTAAGCTTTGAAATTCACCTTTTAATCTCACAATCTTACCACTCTTTGATGTTTAGAAGACAATTTGTGGAGTGTGGACGGAATTCTCATAATGGGAATGTGTTATAACCTTATGGCCGTGTCCAAAAATCTGTCTTTTAAAATGATGCTTCAGACCCGACACGAGTCGTGTCACGCAACACGGCCATAAGGTGCCCGTGTTGCGTGATCTGATGCTCCCACACGGCCAAAGCGTACAGGGCCGTGTCGGCAACACGACTCGAGTCTCGTGCTTGGACACGACCCATGTCACGCAACACGACCAAAATCTGCTCGTGTTGGGCAAACTGATGTCGCCGCACGGCCAAAGCTTACAGGGCCGTGTCGGCGACACGAGTCGTGTCACTCCTCCCCTGAATTTTCCAATTTTCATCTTCAACTCTTGTCTTTCCCTGTTTCAATGCTTCCAAAACTCCCTATTCATGCTCACAACTCATAAACATCATTAGTTCAGCCTTAATATCAAAAACAAAAGGATTATCAACTTCAACACCACCAAAACGAACCAAAACTAAACCGAACTTATGAGAAAATTTCAAATTTGGCTCAAAAACACAAGAATGCATGTCAACATAGAATATAACATATCGTATCATATCATATTATCCCCCCAAACTTGAATGGAAACAAGAGTTTCAAAGAAAGTTTGCAAAAAGTGGTACGATATACCGTTCACATCAATGACGCACTCTTTGAATCTTCAATAAATCTTCTCCTCATAAGTACAATCCACCTATAAGACCAAATTCAACAAAAAGCATCAAAATAACAAAAGAATGGGTTGCCTCCCATTTAGCGCTAAGTTTAACGTCTTCAAGCCGGACGGAATTTTACGATCATTGGACCAAATGATGGTCCATCCCACTTTCTCCTCGCATCCTCACTTTAAACAGTAGCTTGGCCTTCTTCTTGTCCACTAGCTCAACCTCACCATTCTTACTCACTAGCATCAAATCGTCATCAAGAAGTGATTCTAGTGGACTTCCTCTTTCCCCTTTGTCAAGTTTCCAATCGAGGTTCGGAGCTTTCTTTCTATCAACATCACAAGAAGACAAGTTAGCATTTGACAATTTCATATAATCATGAAGAAATGAATTTAAATTGTCAAAGAGAAGATAATCATGATCATCGAAATCGTCCGGAGACTTTAAGTGAGACTTGGCTCCTTTTTCCTTCTTGCACATGAACGTGACACTCTTTCCTTTTGAGCTCAAGGATAACTCTTCTCTACCAACATCAATTCTTGCTCTTCCCGTAGCTAGAAATGGCCTTCCCAAAATGAGTGGAACTTTGGGGTCCACCTTCACTTCCAAAATCATGAAGTCGACTGGGAAAGCTAACCCCTTCACCTTTACCTCCACGTCTTCAACAATTCCTATTGGCTTCACAACCTCACCATTGACAACTTCAAGACGGATAGTAGTAGGCTTTAGCTTTCCAATTGCAAGGTCTTTGAACGTGGCATGAGACATCACGTTAACGCTTGCCCCCAAGTCACACAATGCATCAAGGGTACCTTTCTTTTCAAAATCACAAGGGATTATGAACTTCCTCTGATCACCAACTTTTGTAGGCACCCCTTTTTGCATTGATCCACTTGCTTCGGGTTGCTCTTCTTTCCTTTTTTTCTCATACTTTTTCTTGAGCTCTTTCACATACTCCTCAAACTCCTTTTTCTTCTCCTCTTTTACAAACATTTGTGGATAGGGAATAGAGAATGGAGTGATCGGAATACCCCAATAATCACGTTTGTACTCCTCTTCTTTACCCTTTTCTTCCACTTTCTTTTCCTCTTGCACCCTTTTCCACTTAGGTATCTATATAGGCTTTTGCTCTTCTTTCATTTCTTCAACAACCTTGCTTTCCACCAACCATTCTTCAACCTTTCTTTCCTCTTCCGTTTCAACAAATAAACATTGAGCTTTCGGGTTAACCTCGGTTGTAGCTGGAAACTTTCCTTTTTGTTGAGCACTCAATGAACTTGCCATTTGTCCAACATTATACTCCAAAGCTTTGCATCTTCTATCACTATTTTCCTCAATAGCTTTTAATCTTCTTTCATTATTTTCCTCAAAAGCTTTGAATCTTCTTTCATTAGCTTCATCTCTAGCTTTGTTTGAGGCAATCATTTGTTCAAGAAGCTCATCAATAGATGCTCTCCCCTCATTGTTTGGTGCCTTATCCCCCGGTTGATATCCCGGAGGATACGCAACCGCATTACTTGGGTTTGCATAAGAAAAATTATCTTGCCTCCTTTGTTGTTGTGGATAAGAACTTCCACTTCCTTGGCTAGTGAAACCTCCTTGCCTTGGTTGTTGTTGTGGGTGTGAGCTTCCACTACTTTGAGCATTGAATCCTTCTTGCCTTTGTGGATAACTTCCTTGATTTTGGTTGAAATTACCTTGGTAATTGTTTTGATAATTACCTTGGTAATTTCTTCCTTGCATATATTGAACGTCCTCCACACGTGGCATTGTTGTAGCCCATTGTTCCCCACTAACACCATTTTGAGGAAGCACAATTTGATCCATTCGACTATCAACCATATTAACTTCTTGATTAGTCACTCCTTTGTTCAAACTCATTTGCTTCATTACCTCCGCGACTATCATTTCCATGCTTGGAGTTTGTGGCTCAACAGTCACACTCTTCACACTAAACTGTTGCCCTTTATCATAGCTCTCGAACCTATAGCTTCCACTAACCCTCTCCGATGGCCATTGATAGACATTTGTAGCAATTTCATCAAAAATTCGAATAGCCCTTTCCGGAGTTACTCCAAGTACTGATCCACCTGCCGAAGCATCAACAAGCACTCTTTGCCCATTCACAAGTCCTTGATAGAAAAATCCCACTTGTTGATTCTCCGGGAAACCATGTTGTGGACACTTGCATAGCATTTCCTTGAACCTTTCCCACACTTCATAAAAGCTTTCTTGAGGCAATTGCTTGAATTGAGTAATCAAGCTCTTCATTTGAAGTGTCTTGGACGGTGGGAAATACTTGTTCAAGAACATTTGTGCAAGTTCGTCCCATGTGTTGCACATTCCGGGAGTAAGAGTAGAGAGCCATGTTCTTGCTCTATCCCTCAAAGAAAACGGAAATAACCTCATTTTGATGCAATCCTCGCTCACCCCATTCATCTTCACGGTGTTAGCAATCTCAACGAATTGAGCCAGATGAGCATTAGGATCTTCATTTGGAGCTCCACCAAATTGTTGCTCTCTCACCAATGAAATCAAGCCCATTTTAAATTCAAAGTTGTTGGCATGAATTGGTGGTCCCATCATTTGTGGAATTGCCCTTGGCATGAAGAAATCCCGGATCACCCTTTGATCATTTTGAACTCCATGTTGCACCGGAGGTGGAGGTACATATGCTTGTTGTGGAGGAGCATAAGCCTGTTGAAAACCTTGTTGAATCATAGCTTGTTGCACCATTTGTTGAATTAAAGCTTGATTGTTAAACTCCCCAAATTGTTAATAAGCTTGTTGAGGAAGATTGGCATTAGCTTGATCTTGCAAATTTTGCATTCCGCCTCCATCATTCCTAACATTGCCTCGTTCATCTTGATTGTTTTCCATTTGATCACTCTTTTTGGTATTGTTCTCCTTTCTTCTTCTTCGAAAAGTGTGTTCAATTTCTAAGTCAATAGGTTCAACTTGTTCCCCTTTTGATCTTGTTTGCATACACCTTCAAAATAAAAGAAGTTAGAACAAGATTTTCAAAGCAAAATACAAATAATAAATACAAGAAAAAAATGTCTCTAGTAAGATCGCTCTAAACATTCCTTCTTTAAGCTACTAGCAACCGTTACCTCCCCGGCAACGGCGCCATTTGATTAGCCATAGCTTGTAGTCGGGTTGACCAATTCAAGAATTTATCGAATCACAGGGAGGTCGATGCTAGTACTTAAGCGATATCACGTTTATCATGATTTTATAGAAATGAATCATAGATGGATGGTTTGGTAAACAAGTAATTAAATGCAAACAAATTAAAGTAGACAAGCAATAATCAAATGATAAGATAAAAATGATGAATGAATGGTTTTTCAAATTGAGTAGAAGTGAGATTAACAACACTATTGAAGTGGTAACTTATGGATTCATGCATTAAACTCATATGTATCAAGGGTTAAGACTAAGGGCCAACACATATACCACCTAAACTTCCTCTCGAAATGAATAGGATGTAGATCATTTGCACAATCTCAAAATAGCTCAAAGGTTGGTTCTCAATTAAACTATTCCAACTAGGTACTAAGTTCAATTATAGAATCCCTTCATATAATCAATTGACTTCTCAATCTAACTAATCACATGTTCCATCAAAGGGTTCTAAATAATAAAGGACTTCTCAATCACTTTACCATTTATAATGCACATGAGGTGTTTGATGAAATGATTCACTTGACTATCCTAAGCACATAATTGATTTCTCAATCTAATCATATAATTAGAACAATCAAACACACAAAACATCATAGATCTCAAGATATGTAAGCACCAATGATAGAAAATCAAATATCCCCATCAACATATGAATTTAATTACATAGATCCACAAATTAACCAACAACCTTCATGTTGCTAATCTCACAAGGGAGATTAGCCTACAATCTTCATAAGATCCATAACATAGACATTAGAATTCTTGCAAATCATTGTAAACTAAAGGATTAACACAAAATTAGAATGAAAACTCCCTTGGAAATAGATCCAATTGAATCTCCCTTCTTCCTTTGGTGATCACCCAAGCTTCCTTGCTTCTTCACTTGATTTGGATGGTAGAAATTATGGAGAAATGATGTAGATCTAGAAATGGATGAATGTGATGAAGAATATGGTGTAAAATCAAAGGAATGTTGTGTGAGGTGTGTGGGAACAGTAGCAAATCCGATCTCTCAAAATGTTGAATGGATTGGTATTTATACTCCATGGAGATCTTCTAGAAGAATTATAAAAAATATCCTGTTCTAGTGCCGACACGAGTCGTGCTGCGTCGCACGAGTCGTGTCGTGTCAGGGAAAATGGCACACGAGTCGTTCTATGTCGCACGGCCAAAGGGTGGCCGTGTTGAATGTATAGACGTCGCCGCACGGCCTCCGCTTACAGGCCTGTGTCTGGTACACGGGTCGTGCTCCGCAACACGGGTCGAGCTCCGCAACACGGCCAAGTGGTGGTCGTGTTGGATAAATAGATATCACCGCACGACCATTCTGGACAGGTCCGTGTCTGGTACACGGGCCGTGTGCTGCAACACGAGTCGTGTTGCCTGCACGGCCGGTCGTGTTCTTGCACTTTTGTTTCTTCTTCCTTGTTTGATCTCCCGTCTTCATTTTTACTCCATTTTCACCTGCTATACATATGTTTAAGATCATTCTCACACATTCCCATGAAAACACATAACACCACCAAAATACATGAAAATACGGATAAAACAATACGAAAAATACACACAAAAAGGCACTAAAATCTAGGTGAAAATAACGACAATCAGGAGGATATGTCTCTGATCCTGTCAAAGGATCCTCTTGAGACATGTTTGATGGAGTCTCTTACTTATCCCACTACGGAGCTTGACGGACTCTCCAACGAGGTATGTATTGAATATCTTGAGAACTTACTTGCTTTGGGTGATGGTAGGTATGCATTGGAGAAAGCTAAGGCTGAAGAAGCGAAAGGGTCTAGGAAGTACTTGCCGTTGGAGAGAGAGAGAGCACTCCGATGGAAGAAAAGAAAGAGGAGCTGAAATCGTTACCGGAACACTTGACGTATGCTTATCTTGGTAACAATGAAAAAGATCCATCAGGTGATTCGGAATTCAAGAGGAACATTGACCCGGAGGAGTCTACACGGCCATGGGATGAAGGTAATTCTTATGATCATATTTTTGTGAGCGAGAAAGGTGCCGTGCTGACTGTAGACAAAGGAAGAGAAGATGATGCCTACTTGAAGCCTCCTAACTTACCACCGGATACCAACAAATTTGAAAGTCCTTACTCTCGTTCTTATCCTGACTTTGATCTTGATGGAGATAGGAGTTATTCCAAAATTGAGTGGAAGATTGACAGGAATGAGAAGAGAAAGTTTGAGAAAGGAGATTCTACTGATCGTATGGTGCATAAGAATGGTAAGGTGGAAAGTGTGGATGATAAGAAAGGGAGGTAAAGTATACGTCTTGCTATGAGGATACTCACACGTGTCAAAAGCTTATCTATTTGTGTCTATAGAATAGATTTGCATGGTCTAGCGATGCGTCCATAAATCACAAGGCAGAGTCGGACATCGACACATGAAAGTATGAATTAACGAATGAAATGGGATGGCCTGACGAACTACCTAACATCTTATTTGATCACGACAACTCTTCTCTTGTTCTTGTTATTTATTTGCTATTTTAATTGTTACTTAGTTTACAAACCAACAATTACAATTCTCAACATAGTCATAATTGCTAGAAAATAACTAAAGTAATATTTATCCGTCCCGTGGATTCGATATTTAACTTGGTCACCTTCGAAACTACAATTGATATCCTTCATACTTGGGGATTAAAATTGTGTGTTGAGAAAACACCCATCAAGTTTTTGGCGCCGTTGCCGGGGAACGAACCCGGGTCACCCGCGTGACATGATCATCCTCTGATAAGAGGGGGAGAAAGTATTGGAAGGTGAGGATGCGACATGATCATCCTCTGATCAAGTAGTCTTCTAAGCGGTAATCCGTCATGACTCTCCGACGTTAAACATGAGCGCCTGTTGGGGGCTTTCCCTCCCGTTTTAATGCTTTATTTCTTTCGTGTGAGTAAGAAATTTTTATATTTGGGTTCTTACTTATCGGCAATTACATCTCTTTGCAAACTTAGTTTTGACTATAGTTTCTACTAAGTTTGGGGGGTGTGATGTACTTACCTTGATAAGCACCGACAATATAATATTTTCTTTGTGATGTTTGTTAGGGGAGTTAATTTTTTGCGGCATATTTAAAACTTTAACCGGTTTGTATGTGTCGATTTTTTGTAACTTGCCTAATATTCCGTGGTGTTTTGTTGTTTCGTATTTTGAGTGATTGCGGAGTTACTCATGATTGATAAGTTTTTAAAGAACCAATTCTTGATGAAGTTGTGCTCTAGTTGGTACTTAATGATTCGTTTTGAAGTTTGAAGTGTGTAGGGAATGAAGAACACGCATTTTGGAGCTTCCAGGGGGTAGGTTCGACCAGTGCCAGGAGGTCGAACCCAGCTGAAGAAGTTGAACCGTGGTGCAAAAGTTGTCCAGAGAGGTGGTTCGACCTCATGCAAGATGGTTCGACCAGATCAACAGGTCGAACCAGTGATAACAGAATTCCAGAAGTGCAGTTCGACCACGACATTCTTGGTTCGTCCTGTTCAGCAAGTCGAACCGAGGTCGAACTGGTGACATGAAACTTACAGAAGGGTGGTTCGACTTAAGCCGATATGGTTCGACCTGGTCAGCAGGTCGAACCCAAGCCGAACCGAAGGAGAAGGTGTTCAAAATGTTGATTCGACCACGATGAAGTTGATTCGACCTCTTCCACAGGTCGAATCAAGGTCGAACCAAGCCAGGAAAGTGTATTCTTAATTCCGTCCTTCTATGATGCATGAGTTGGGCTGTAGAGAAACTTGTATGATTGATTGGGTATGAGCTTAATGTTTATGTGCATTTATGTGTTTACATGTTTATGTTCATTAAAGAGAGCATGTATAATTTGATAAGTATGTAGACTTCTTGTGGAATTGATCTTAATTATGTACTATGAGGAGTACTTATGATTCTATTTACCTATGAGGATTTGAGCCTTGATAATCATGCTTGATCATGATTGTTTTATTCTTGAGAGGATCATTCATATGAACGTATTCTAGAACTTGGCTTGGAGTCTTGTGTGAGACTTCTGATTGATAAATTGCTAGGACATGATCTTAGGCCATTATTTTATGATTAAGCTACTTAGCCAAATTTTGTCCTTCCTAATGATTTTATTAACCTTTGGATGCCCCGTTGAGCCGTTAAAAACCTTTTCTTTGGTAGCCGAAGTAAATAACCTTATAAACCTTTACTTGAGCCTTGATTAACCTATTCATTGGTAGAGAGAGTTGAGGTGAGTAAGTGTTGCAAGAAGAAAAAGGAAGATAGAATAGGGTTGGATGAAAAGAATATGGTTAAATCTTGTTTAGGGGTAGTGCCTGAAACTGGTACCTCGATTGCTTATAACATGAAGTTTTAAGCTTAAGAGCAGCTGATTGATAAAGAGAAGAAGAGGTAGTGCCTAAAACCGGTACCCGAATTGTCTAAAGAGATGATGTTGATGCACGGAAAAGAAGGAAAATCCATAAGAAGAAGAGGAGAAGTTGGAGGAGATATTACAGTAAGAAAAAGAAATCAAGAACCTCCAAGGTAACTCTCTACTAGTGTCTTAAGTCACTTTACCTAAATTTTTCTACCTTTTTCCAAAGAGCCAACATTACAACCTAAAAACAAGTCCTTTGTAATCCTAGTGAAGAGTTGATTATAAGTTGATTTTTTGAGACCTTTGCTAAGCTTATGGTTACGCGTGAATATGGATTGATATGAGTGTTTATATTAACCTATATAGTGCCTCACGCACTTGAGTGAAAGAGAATAAATACTTATCTTGTGAGCTAGATTACTTAGTACTTCGAATGGTGTGTGATTGGATTGGTTTTGCATGAGTGATATATATGAAGCAATTAATACTTGTTTGATTTAATGAAGTTGCATGTGTGATATGTGTTGTACTTGATCTTGGTGAATTATACACGACTCCTGTGATTTGATTTGGTTGCCTCGGGACGAGCTACATGTAAGTTTGGGGGTTTGATGAGTGTGTAAATTTACAAGTTTGACATCATGTTTTGTGCTAGTTTTGGAGAGTTTTGAGGTGAAAATAGGTGGAAAACCTATATATATTGTGAATTAGCATGAATCAGGTGTTAGTGGAGCTATTTAAGTGGTTTCATAGCAAAATCAGAGTGGAAGTGCCAAGAATCGAAGAGACGAAGTCGAGACCACGCGAACCGCCAAGGAGAGAGGTGGGTTCGACCTGTTGGAGGAGGGTTCGACCTTTCCAGCAGGTCGAACCAGCATTGTAAAGTGGCAGGAGATGGGTTCGACCACGACTCGAGGGGTTTGACCTGTCTATCAGGTCGAACCATGGTCGAACCAGTTTGCGAGAAAGTGGATTCGACCACGACGTTGGGGGTTCGACCTGACGGTTGGTCAAATCGGGAGCAAAAATTGTCCAGTAGCATGGTTCGACCTGTGGTTTGACCAAGACGGAGTGGTTCGACCTGTACAAGAAGTCGAACCAAGTGCAGAAATTTTCCAGTAAGTGGGTTCGACCAGTGGTTCGACCTGCGGCCAGTGGTTTGACCTGTTTGCTGAGGTCGAACCGTCGTGCAGAAACTTACCTTATCCGAATTTTCGAGGCCAAAACGCATGTGATCACTTGAAAAGCCCATTCCAAGCCCTAGAGACATGATTACAAGTATAAAAGGAGGCTCATGCAGACATCACCAATCACCAAGAACACAACAACAAGAGAGGAGAAGAGAGGCCACAACATACAACACCCCACAAGGGGGGATCACTCCCCAACCATCATTCTTTCCTCCATCCATCCATCACTTTGAAGATTCGTTTGTGGAATCAAGGGGAGAACCAAGAGGAGGATTCAAGAGCGAGAAGGACGCGATGACGCCACATCTAGGGTTTATTCGTTTTCTAATTTATCTTGTATTTTCTGGACATCTGGGTAAGATCTATCCAACACCCATGTGTGTTTCCTAGAACACCATGGGCTAGAGCCTTTTTGGTAGAACTAGGGTTATGAAGGTTTTATCTAGTTAATTGAACTTCCATGTGTATACTCCGTACAACACTACTTGTGGTTTATTTTATATAAGATTGTGCCTTTTTAATCCATACTCATAGTCGTTTTGTGCATCAATAATCATTGTGTAGAGTCTGAATACATAACATGGTTATTGGTTGAGTGCGTTCATTGTTGAGCAGGGTTTTAAGTTATAATTCTAAGTGAAGGGATTCCGAAGTCTTATTAGAACTATCTTATATGAATACTTATTAATTGAATTTAATTCGGGTTAATAAGTAGGATAAAGAGGATAATTTTATAGTACCTATAAAGGGAGATCATATCGGGTTAGATTACCAATCCTAGGGGGAAATAATTGATACTGATAGTACCTAGAAAGGGGGTAAAATTATATCTCTTGCTCCGAGGTTATTCACACGTATTACACGCATGTTTACTTGTGTCTATAGAGTAGATATGCATGGTTTAGTGATGCGTCCATATTCCACAAGGCAGAGTCGGACATTGACACATGGAAGGGAAGTTAATGAGTAAAACTGGATTATCCTAGAGCTACCTATTCTCCTACTTGATCCACTTTCGTATTCTTCGAGTGGTACTTTATTTTATTTGTTATTTTAATTATTTGTTTAGTAGTTGTTAATTAAATCCATCAAATCTTATTGCCTTGTCTTAATTAATTTAGATAATAATTAAATTAATAATACGCCGTCCCTTGGGTTCGATATTCACTTGGTCACCTTTTGAGACTACAATTGACATCCTTCATACTTGGGGATTAATTGTGTGTTGAGAAAACGCGCATCAGGTATCCTCAAAGACGATGCAAGCATCATCCGGTGACTTATAATGCTTCAATTGATGCCCATTCGCCGCTGTGATGTCTTTGTCTTTGTTCATGATTTCTAAACTCCCCCCTCCGCAGGCTCTATGGATGATGAACGGTCCTTTTCACTTCGATTTCAATTTTCCTGCAAAGAGCTTCAAACGAGAGTTAAAAATAATACCTCATCCCCTTGCTTGAATCCTTGTAAGTGATCCTCGAATCATGCCATTTCTTCATTTTTTCCTTGTAGATCACCAAATTCTTGTAAGCTTAATTCCTAAACTCGTCTAGATGATTGATTTGAGTCATCCTCAACTCCTTTTGATCCTTAAGACACAAGTTCATGCTTCTCAATGCCCAAAAAGCTTTATGCTGAATCTCCATAGGTAAGTGTCACGCTTCCCGTAGACGATTTGATAAGGAGACATGTTAAGCACAGTCTTGTACGCAGTACGGAACCCCCACAAAACATCATCGAGCTTCATAGCCCAATCCTTTCTATTATTCCTGACTACTTTCTCTAAAATTTGCTTCACTTGCCGGTTAGAGACCTCGGCCTGCCCATTAGCTTGAGGATGATAGGGTGTAGTGACCATATGCTTAACACCATAATCCTTGAGCACTCTCACTAGAAGCTTGTTGAAGAAGTGAGAACCTCCATCACTATATAACAAGTGCTCTAGGGACCCCATAGCGAGCAAAAATATGTTTCTTTGAGAAAGACAACATGGTCTTTGAATCATTCAAGCGAGTAGGAATTGTTGGATTGTATACTAAAAGTCTAGTTTTAGAAAGAACAATGTTTTAACAATTTATTTGAAATGAGAATCATATGATCAAATGATTGCGTCTTATAATTTATTTATATGTACGATGCAATAGTCCACTTACTTTTATACTGTAGATAATATGTTGTGCGACAACACACGGAAGAACATATTATCGGTTTCCTTATAAAGTATAAGCAGATGCTCACAACCGAGATAGACGGGACTCTCTATCGGGATGGTTGTAGTGTGATTTGGTATTAGCTTATCTTGACTATAGAATCACATTAGTGCACTTCGTGTGTATTGAACAGGACCGCTTGTGATCGTTCGATTTATACTGACTATATAGGAGAACTTGATCTCAGTTATTATGGATGTTCGTGCTCTTAATCCTTATATAATAACCTCAAAACATAAGGCAGTATGTATTTCTTTGATTCATCAATGGGTGAGATTTACATGTAATTAAATCAATAAACTCGGTGAGTTGGGAAATAGTGATGTCTCTATGGTGTGCTGTTGATTGTAGAAGGAAACCGTGTCCGCTATTGGTTGATGATGTCCCCTTGAGGAGCTTATAAGGATTATCATGTAAACCCTGCAGGTGGATTTATTTTGGCATGATAATGAGGTTGAGTGGTACTACTCTCGGATGAGATATTAATTAATAGAGTTGTCAGTAATTTAATTAATTAATGGGCATTGTAAATCTTAAACATGAAGAGACTAACGGGATCATAATAAGAAGGAGCCCATAATGTAATTATAAGATTAGAACGGTAGTGCAGTAATAATATTTTAGTGGTATATATAATTATTATTGGACTTAAGTATAAGCTTTGGGTTAAGCTTGGATACTTAAGCCCAATGGAGGCCCAACTCTAATTTCTCCTCCTGGTCTCTGCTGTAGCCCATATATAAGTCATCTCAGCTATCTGAAAACCCTAATTGAATCATGCCTAACATTGTGAGGAAGGTGAGGGAACAACAGATTGAGAAGATCTCGAAGAACGTCGCCCACACGATGTCGAGATTGGACTTGGGAATACAACAGAAGATCAGAAGGTTGTTTGTTATTGCTATTTTGTCAACTTCCACGATTTTTATAAAATTCTATGGAACTCAGATCTATTTGTGTGATATCTTTATGGAAAGCTATGGAAGAGATGATCGTTTTGGTACATAGATCACTCAAATCGGAGATCAGATGAGAGAGTTAATCCCAAAATAGTAAGGCTGCGCAGGCTGCCAGCGAGAATCTTTCTTCTTCAACATACCCTGGTGAAAGGTAATACATTTCTATGTTTTCTTACTTCCACTAAATATAGAATCGTATGGAACCCTAACAGTTCATGTTAACCAAATGATCAAACACCAACAGGAATGACCTCCACTCACTTAAAAACATAATCCACCGCAAGAAGGATGTAGAGAAATCCATTAGATGGGGAAAAGGCCCCATAAAATTGATTCCACATACATCGAAGATCTCTAGAACAATACTCGGCTGAAGTGGCATCTCATCTCTCCTACTTATGTTTCCCATCCTTTGACATCTGTCACATGTCGTTACATAGGATTCACAGTCTTTAAACAAGGTAGCCCAATAAAGAGTAGATTGAAGTACCTTAGCTACTGTCGTTTGGGCTCCGAAATGTCCTCCATTAGGTTGTGCATGGCAAAAATCAAGTACACTCTCCATCTTCATCTCGGGCACACACCTACAGATGATAGATTCTATACAAATCTTGTAGACGAATGGATCATACCATATGAATGTATCAACATCCCTTTTAAACTTCGCAAGTTGATATCTGTTGAGATCTCTTGGAATTTCTCCTACGGCAATGTAATTGACATAATCCGCTTGCCATGGATCCACTCCTTGAGCAACAACTACACAAGCTCTTTCTGCTCCTTTAGGAACTACTGCCATGATCTTCTCATCAGGGAACATCTCTTCTATGTATTCGAAAGAATCATCACAATGCTCCCTTATCTCCAACCATGATAGGTGATCCGCCAAAACATTCTTCGTTCCTTTTTTATCTCGGATCTCCATATCAAATTCCTACAGAAGAAAGATCCATATAATGATCCTTGGCTTAGCTTCCTTCTTCTCCATATGTTCGTGCTCTTAATCCTTATATAATAACCTCGAAACATAAGGCAGTATGTATTTCTTTGATTCATCAATGGGTGAGATTTACATGTAATTAAATCAATAAACTCGGTGAGTTGGGAAATAGTAATGTCTCTATGGTGTGCTGTTGATTGTAGAAGGAAACCGTGTCCGCTATAGGTTGATGATGTCCCCTTGAGGAGCTCATAAGGATTATCATGTAAACCCAGCAGGTGGATTTATTTCGGCATGATAATGAGGTTGAGTGGTACTACTCTCAGATGAGATATTAATTAATGGAGTTGTCAGTAACTTAATTAATTAATGTGCATTGTATATCTTAAACATGGAGAGACTAACGGGATCATAATAAGAAGGAGCCCATAATGTAATTATGGGATTAGAACGGTAGTGCAGTAATAATATTTTAGTGGTATATATTATTATTATTGAACTTAAGTATAAGCTTTGAGTTAAGCTTGGATACTTAAGCCCAATGAAGGCCCAACTCTAGTTTCTCCTCTGGTCTCTGCTGTAGCCCATATATAAGTCATCTCAACTATCCGGAAACCCTAATTGAATCACGCCTAACATTATGAGGAGGGTGAGGGAACAACAGATTGAGAAGATCTCGAAGATCGTCGCCCACACGATGTCGAGATTGGACTTGGGAATACAACAGAAGATTGGAAGGTTGTCTGTTGTTGCTGTTCATCAAATTCCACGATTTTGATAAAATTGTGTGGAACTCAGATCTGTTTGTGTGATATCTTTATGGAAAGCCATGGAAGAGAGGATCGTTTTGGTACATAGATCACTTAAATCGGAGATCAGACGAGAGAGTTAATCCCAAAATAGTAAGGCTGCGTAGGCTGCCAGCGAGAATCTTTCTTCTTCAACATACCCTGGTGAAAGGTAATACATTTATATGTTTTCTTACTTCCGCTGAATATAGAATCGTATGGAACCCTAACAGTTTATGTTAACCAAATGATCAAACACCAACATGAATGACCTCCACTCACTTAAAAACATAATCCACCGCAAGAAGGATGTAGAGAAATCCATTAGATGGGGAAAAAGGCCCCATAAAATTGATTCCCCATACATCGAAGATCTCTAGAACAATACTCGGCTGAAGTGGCATCTCATCTCTCCTACTTATGTTTCCCATCCTTTAACATCTGTCACACGTCGTTACATAGGATTCACAGTCTTTAAACAAGGTAGCCCAATAAAGAGGAGATTGAAGTACCTTAGCTGCTGTCGTTTGGGCTCCGAAATGTCCTCCATTAGGTTGTGCATGGCAAAAATCAAGTACACTCTCCTTCTCCATCTCGGGCACACACCTACAGACGATAGATTCTATACAAATCTTGTAGACGAATGGATCATACCATATGAATGTCTCAACATCCCTTTTAAACTTGCAAGTTGATATCTGTTGAGATCTCTTGGAATTTCTCCTACGGCAATGTAATTGACATAATCCGCATGCCATGGATCTACTCCTTGAACAGCAACTACACAAGCTCTTTCTGCTCCTTTAGGAACTACTGCCATGATCTTCTTATCAGGGAACATCTCTTCTATGTATTCGAAAGAATCATCACAATGCTCCCTTATCTCCAACCTTGATAGGTGATCCGCCAACACATTCTTCATTCCTTTTTTATCTCGGATCTCCATATCAAATTCCTACAGAAGAAAGATCCATATAATGATCCTTGGCTTAGCTTCCTTCTTCTCCATATGTTCGTGCTCTTAATCCTTATATAATAACCTCGAAACATAAGGCAGTATGTATTTCTTTGATTCATCAATTGGTGAGATTTACATGTAATTAAATCAATAAACTCGGTGAGTTGGGAAATAGTGATGTCTCTATGGTGTGCTATTGATTGTAGAAGGAAACCGTGTCCGCTATAGGTTGATGATGTCCCCTTGAGGAGCTCATAAAGATTATCATGTAAACCCAGCAGGTGGATTTATTTCGGCATGATAATGAGGTTGAGTGGTACTACTCTCAGATGAGATATTAATTAATGGAGTTGTCAGTAACTTAATTAATTAATGTGCATTGTATATCTTAAACATGGAGAGACTAACGATATCATAATAAGAAGGAGCCCATAATGTAATTATGGGATTAGAACGGTAGTGCAGTAATAATATTTTAGTGGTATATATTATTATTATTGAACTTAAGTATAAGCTTTGGGTTAAGCTTGGATACTTAAGCCTAATGGTGGCCCAACTCTAATTCTCCTCCTAGTCTCTGCTGTAGCCCATATATAAGTCATCTCAACTATCCGGAAACCCTAATTGAATCACGCCTAACATTGTGAGGAGGGTGAGGGAACAACAGATTGAGAAGATCTCGAAGATCGTCGCCCACACGATGTCGAGATTGGACTTGGGAATACAACAGAAGATTGGAAGGTTGTTTGTTGTTGCTGTTCATCAACTTCCACGATTTTTATAAATTGTGTGGAACTCAGATCTGTTTTTGTGATATCTTTATGGAAAGCCATGGAAGAGAGGATCGTTTTGGTGTATAGATCACTCAAATCGGAGATCAGATGAGAGAGTTAATCCCAAAACGGTAAGGCTGCGCAAGCTGCCAGTGAGAATCTTTCTTCTTCAACATACCCTGGTGAAAGGTAATACTTTTCTATGTTTTCTTGCTTCCGCTGAATATAGAATCGTATGGAATCCTAACAGTTCATGTTAACCAAACGATCAAACACCAACATGAATGACCTCCACTCACTTAAAAACATAATCCACTGCAAGAAGGATGTAGAGAAATCCATTAGATGGGGGAAAAGGCCCCATAAAATCAATCCCCCCTACATCGAAGATCTCTAGAATAATATTCGACTGAAGTGGCATCTCATCTCTCCTACTTATGTTTCCTATCCTTTGACATCTGTCGCATGTTGTGACATAAGATTCACAGTCTTAAAATAAGGTAGCCCAATAAAGAGCAGATTGAAGTACCTTAGCTGCTGTCGTTTGGGCTCCGAAATTCTCCCCATTAGGTTGTGCCTGGCAAAAATCAAGTACACTCTCCATCTCCATCTCGGGCACACACCTACGGACAATAGAATCTGTACAAATCTTGTAGATAAATGGATCTTACCATATGAATGTCTCAACATCCCTTTTATACTTCGCAAGTTGATATCTGTTGAGATCTTTTGGAATTTCTCCTATGACAATGTAATTGACATAATCCGCATGCCATGGATCCACTCCTTGAGCAGCAACTACACAAGCTCTTTCCGCTCCTTTAGGAACTACTGCCATGATCTTCTCATCAGGGAATATCTCTTCTATGTATTCGAAAGAATCATCACAATGCTCCCTTGTCTCTAACCTTGATAGGTGATCCGCCAACATATTCTTCGTTCCTTTCTTATCTCGGATCTCCATATCAAATTCCTGCAGAAGAAGGATCCATCTAATGATCCTTGGCTTAGCTTCCTTCTTCTCCATTAGGTATCGGATCGCAGAATGATCCGTATATACAATGGTCTTCATGCCAACCAAATACTATCGAAACTTATTGAATGCATGCATAACAACTAGATACTCCTTTTCAGTGACAGTGTAGTTCTTTTGTGCTGCATCAAAAGTCTTACTCGCATAATAGATGGCTCAAAACTTCTTCTCATTCATCTTCCCAAGCACCACTCCAAGTGCTTGATCACTTGCATCACATATAATTAAAAACGGTTGAGTCCAATCCGGTGTGATCAAGATAGGAGCAGTAATCAGTGCCTCCTTAAAAACCTGAAAAGCTGTTAGACATTCATCATAAAAAACAAAAGGAACATCCTTTTCAAGTAAGTGAGACAACGGTTTGGAGTATTTTGAGAAGTCTTTGATGAATCTCCTATAAAATTCTGCGTGTCCAAGGAAGGATCGCACTCCCTTTTCATTAGTAGATGGTGGAAGCTTCTCAATTGCCACCACCTTTGCTCTATCCACCTGCAATCCCTTAGCTAAAATATAGTGTCCAAGAACAATCTCATCTCTCACCATGAAGTGGCACTTCTCCCAATTCAAGACAAGATTAGTTTCTTGACATCTCTTCAAAACAGTAGATAGATTAGATAAACAAATATCAAAAGAGTAACCAAACACAAAAAAATCATCCATAAGCACCTCCATGATCTTTTCTATCAACCCATCAAAATGGCAATCATGCAGTGCTGAAATGTAGCAGGTGCATTACACAATCCAAAAGACATCCTTTCTAAAGGCAAAAGTTCTATAAGGGCAAGTAAAAGTAGTATTTTCCTAGTCCTCAGGTGCAATCATGATTTGATTATACCCCGAGTACCCATCCAAGAAACAATAAAAATCATACCCTGCAAGATGATCAAGCATTTGATCCATGAAAGGAAGAGGGAAGTGGTCCTTGGATGTATTTTCATTCAGTTTCCTGTAGTCCATACACACCCACCATCCCGTAGGAATCTAGTGGCTAGAGTCTCACCATCATCGGCTTTCACAATAGTCATGCCCCCCTTTTTAGCTACACCATGCAATGGACTCATATGGGGACTATCACTAATTGGATATATAATTTCTGCATCTAGCCACATTAGGATTTTCTTCCTAATCATATCTTGAATTGCGGGATTCACCCTCCGCTGATTCTGAATGCTACTCTTGGCTTCATCTATCAATCTTATCTTATGCATGCAATATGATGGACTAATTCCTTTCAAATCATCAATAGACCAACCAATTGCAGACTTATACTTCCTAAGCACATCTAATAACTCATCGAGTTGATCATCAGTTAGAAAAGAAGATAAATTACTGGATATGTTTCATTGTCACCTAGATAGGCATACTTCAAGTGTTCCGGTAGCGGTTTCAACTCCTCATTTTTTTCTTTTTTTTGCTGTGCTTTCTCTATCCAAAGGCAAGTATTTTCTAGTCCACTTCACCTCTTTAAACTTGGTCCATTTTGATTCATACCTGTCATCACCCAAAGAAAGTAGGTTTTCTAGAAAATCAATACATACCTCATTGGAGAGCTCGTCTAGCTCGGTGGTGGGAAAAGTAAGAGACTCCGCTATGCACGTCTCCAAAGGATCCTTCGACAGGATCAATGACATATCTTCTTTCATGATATCCTCCACCACATCGATGCTGTGACACTGCGTCTCCATCGGTATCTTCATTACTTTATCAAGGTTGAATAGAACCTCTTCTTTATCCATGCGCAGCCTTAGCTCACCTTTTTGAACATCAATCATTGCTCCAGCAGTGGCAAGGAATGGTCTTCCTAAGATAAGGGGAACATTATCCTTGTCATCCTCCATCTCGAGTACAAGGATGTCTACAGGAAAGACTAGTTTCTCTACTTTTACTAGAACATCTTCAATCACTCCCTTCGAAAAAGTCATAGACCTATCCGCCAATTGTAGAGCAATCGTTGTGAGAGTTAACTCCCCAAACCAAGCCTTTGAAATATTGACAAGGGCATCAAATTGATGCTTGCCCCAAGATCGCACAAGGCTTGTCTTGCCGGCCACTTCCCAATCTCATATAGAAGAGTGAAGCTTCCCGGATTCTTCAACTTTGCTCGCAGCTTTCTCTGTATGATCAAAATGCAGTTCTCAGACAAATTCACCATTTTAATTCCATTCAAGCTTCAAATATGTCATCTCTAAAAGTTCTTCAGAGAAAGGAATGCTCAAGCTTATCTTGTTTATGATATCTGAAAACTTCTTGAACTTTTCTTCCAATCCCTTCTTGACTAGCTTAAAAGGAAACAGAGGAGGTATCTTAGTTTTGGGAATCCCCCATTCAGCACGTTCAACCCTCTTCGCTTTACCCCTTTTGGCTCTCAATCTCTTTGCTCTTTCCCATTTCTTTTCTGCTGTAAGGTCAGTGTTCTGTTCTTTGGATAGTACTGGAGTAGCATCAACATCAAGTAAAGTATTCGGCATGGAATACGGAGCTAAAAAAGGCGGTTCAACCACAGTTCAACTAGAGTTACTGGTCAAACCAAGTGTGAAATGGTCGAACCGCACTTCAGAAAGAATTCTCTCCCCCGGACAGACTGGTTCGACCAACAAGGCTAGTCGAACCATGATGGTTGTGGTCGAATTGTGCTTTAGACAAAACAGAGTGTTCCGTACAGGGCAATTCGACCCTGGTTTGACCAACAGGTTTGGTTGAATTATCCTTGCCTTGGTCGAATCGCGTTTCAAAGAAAATAGGGGCTCGTGGATAGGTTGGTTTGACCACGGTTCGACCAACAGGGTTGGTCGAACCAGGTTAATCGTGGTCGAACCAGTTAGGTGGAGCCTCCGAAGTCATTTTCGGTGTTATTGGTCCTTCATACTGAGTCCCAGACCTCAACGTGATGGCATTGCACTGCTTCGGGTTTGTTATACTTTAAGATGGGAACTTACCCTTCTCCACGGTTTGCGTCAATTGGTTAACATTCCAGGCCATCTACCCCATCAACAACGTCAAGTCCTTCATCTGTTTAGATATGTCATCATGATTTGCATCAATCTTTGCCTCTAGCTTTGCCTCCAGGCGATCCACTCTTGCATCATTCCTTACCATGTACATGTTTACCGTATCCTCAAAAACCAGGCTTCCCTTCTTTGACTTTAGCATACGGATCAATACCACTACGAGGTTGTACTACCATATTTGGATCTTTCCCTGAAAACTCCGACCTCCTTGGTTGCTGATAATTACCTGGGGGACCATGATGATTGTAGTTCCCTTGGTAATTCTAATTTTCTTGATTTTGGAACCTCGTTCCTTGAATACTTTGACCCATGGCATAGTTTGCCTCTTCCAATTCCTCTTGGCTAGCTCCTTCATTACACACATCCTACTGCATAATTGGTACTTGCTGAGCTATGTCAGTAATCTGCCTTTGCTGGGA
>CM042979.1:22716096-22830559 GCA_023678885.1 Pogostemon cablin | reverse complement strand
TTTAAGTTAACCCACTGAGTGTATTTTAGACGCTCACCCCTTATCAATTTTCAGAAGAAGGTTTAGAATATGGAAAGGCCCCTGCAAGTGTACCAAGCCATTAGAAGACTTTATATTATGATTTATCTTTTATTATTCCGTTATATCTTTATTTCAGATACATCATCTGAACGAACTTATTTTGAATATTTTACTCTACTCGGGTGAGTAGACGCTTATATGTAATAATCTTTATGCAACTCTTACGTTATTATACTATCGCTTTGGGGATTATAATTTTATTTTCGCTGCGTATTCTCGACTCCCTTTATTATTATATTGGGATATGTATATCTAGTAGCGTCCCAACCCCATAGCGTAACCCGGGGCGTTACAAATATGCCTTTCATATATGTTATGCGTGTGATTTTGATTTCCAGATTGATGAGAATGGCTATCATATAGGCTACAACAGGGACCAGGAGGAGAAATTAGGATTTGAGACTCCCATTGGGCTTAAACATCCAAGTTTAGCCCAAAACTTATACTTAAGTCCAATAATAATAATCATTCCACTAAAGAAATATTATTGCATTGCCAATCTAATTTCAAATTACCTTTATGGGCTCCTTCTTATTATGAGCCCGTTAGTCTCCCCGTGTTTAAGATTCAATGCCCATTAATTGATTAAGTTCTGACAACTCCATTAATTAATATATTTATCGAGAGTTGTACCACTCAACCTTATTATCATGCCGGAATAAATCCACCTGCAGGGTTTACATGATAATCATTATGAGCTTCTCAAGGGGACATCATCAATCAATTCCGTTAGAACACAGATTCCTTCTACAATCAACAACACACTATAGAGACAGCACAATCTCCTAACTCACCGAGCATATTGATTTAACTATTAAATCTCACCCATTGATAAATTAAAGAAATAAATATGACTTAAGTGTCGAGGTTATTATATAGGGATTAAGAGCATGAACTTCCATAATAACAGAGATCAAATTCTATTATATAGTCAGTATAAATCGAACGATCTCAACGCAGTCCTGTTCAATACACAAAGTGCACTAGCGCAATTTTATAGTCAAGACAGACTAATGCCAAATCACACTACAATCATACCGATAGATAGTCCCCGTCTATCTTGATTGTGAACATTTGTTTATACTTTATAAGGAGCCGATAATATAATCTTCTGTGTGACGCTGCACACCACATTATCTACAGTATAAAGTAAATGGACTTTTGCAACAACATTATTATTGCAAACATTTGATCACATGATTCTCATTTCAAATAAATTAAATTGTTAAAATATTATTCATACAAAAAGCTAGACTTTCAGTATACAATCCAACACGACACACTTTATGATATGTATCCAAATGAGCTCAATGGGGATGATTTTTCAAACCCCAAATAAAGTGTTGGGAATGATTTTTTCGAAACCTGACAAAGTATTGGGGATGATTTTTTCGAACCTTGAATAAAGTATTGGGAATAATTTTTCCGAATCCTGAATAAAGTGTTGGGCACGATTTTCCGAACCCTGACAGAGTGCTTATATAGTGGCCGCACACACCATTAATATCTTATTAATTTTGGGAAAACACACAATTCATTTACGATATCAATATCATCATTTAATCAAGATAAAATGACAAATAAATTTCAAATCACACAGATCCATTTTTTGAATAGTAACTTCACCTCGGATTACATAGATCCTTATTAATGATATCTTCTCAGATCACATAGATCAATAATCAACAATTTTCGATCACACAGATCTATATAGGATAATGATATTATCACAAATCACATAGATCCGCAACTTGTACCATAAATTTATCACAAGTAATTTAAAAAATAATATTTAATTGCATATGAAACCTACGCTCCTTAAAAAAACATAAATGTACAACTTGTACCACAATTTAATTTACAAATAATTCATAATATACTTAAACTATTCACAAGTAATTCATTACAGAATTATCACATATTAATCACAAATAATTCACACACAATATGTTTATGCATTGTAGTTGGACTTCTACTTACCTCCAATTACATAAGTTTACAACTTGTATCCCAAATTAATTATAAATAATTCAAAAATAATATTTACCAAATAATCATAAATAATTCATACACAACATGTTTATGCATTATTATAGTTGGACTTCTACTTACCTTAAATTACCATTTATGTCAATATAAATCACCATTTATATCACAAATAAATCACTAGTAATTCACAAAATAATATATTTATGCATTGTAGTTGGACATCTACTTATCTAAACTCAAAATAGTAAGAATAATATAGACTTCGTGAAGCATTACAACTAATCTCTTCTTTCATTTTCCGGCACAAACCCCTTCATCTCCTTTTTTTTCTTCTCTCCCTCTCCCTCTCCCTCTCCCTCTCCCTCTCCCCTCTCCTTTATCTTTCTCTCTCTTCTTTTTTTTTTTCTTAAACGTTGCTGCTATTTTTTTTTTGGGTTAACATATATATATAAAAGTAAAGTTTCGTGGTGAAGAAGCTCCAATTGCCAACGCCCCATGACAACCTACTAGTAACTGTGAATTATTATTATTATTATTATTATTATTATTATTATTATTATTATTATGGTAGATCTTGTGTGAGACCGTCTCACATGAGACATTTTATATTTTTTAAAATAGTTATCACTTTCGCTATAAAATGTTATCACTTTAGCTATAAAATGTTATCATTTTTTATTTATACTATAATTTGTTCATGAAATAACATTATCACTTTTCATTAATTTAGTATCACTTTTCAGTATAAAAGTTATCACTTTCTGACCGTCTCACGTAAGCCCTTACATGAGATGGTCTCACACAAGTCTTTGACTTATGAAAAAGACTTCCACGAGACCGTCTTACGGATCTCATTGAGACGGGTTAAATATAACCCAAACATATTCTCGCGAATACTAGACAAACTTACTACATGGACAACCTCCAAAATCAACATATAGGCACATCAACTTAACTCATTCCTTTTTTTTCTTCGTTATAATTTTATTTTTCAATTACAATTTATTTTTTTTATAAATAAAATCATGTGCAGTTATTTTTTTAAATATTATTTAATAAAATAAAGAAAAGATTCTTATATATAGAAACACCATTAATGTAAATTATGTCAAAATATAATTGACAAAATAATTGTTGACGAATTCACTTTTATTTATTATCACATTTTATTTATTACTCCCTCCGTTCGCTTCTAAGTATCAATTTTACTATTTTTGCCGTTCGCTTCAAAGGTATTCATTTTTCCTATTTAGTAAAGAAGTACACAATATGGCTCATCACTTCCCTCTAATACAACTACCCACTTCACATATAATTTCGTCCGCTTCTAAAGTATCCATTTTACTATTTTTGCCTTTCGCTTCAAAGGTATTCATTTCCCCTATTTAGTAAAGAAGTACACAATATGACTCATCACTTCCCTCTAATACAACTACCCACTTTACATATAATAATAATACTTTTAATCCACATGCAAAAAACAAATGGATACTTTAGAACCGGATGGAGAGAGTATTATACTAATAATTCATTTAGTTCAAATGAATGATCACTTTTTTATGTGTCATTTTATATTAAAAATGTTATCACTTTTTATCTGTATGATAAATATATTCATTAAATAATTTAATTGGATATTTATCACTTTTCTTTGATTAGGTATCACTTTTTATTAAAAATATTATCACTTTTCATCAGTCCTATAATTTTTTTATTAAGTAGTTTATTTGTGTGTATTAATTTTTATTTTTTTATTAAGTATCATTTTTTATTGAAAATGTTATCACTTTTTGTTTTTAACAATTATTTTAAAAAAAATTATTAGTGCAAGTATCATTTTGCTTTGATCAAATATCATGACTTATTTATAAAAGATGTGATCACTTTTTTATTTTATGAAATTTTTATGAAGAGAAGCTCTTGTGTGAGACCGTTCCCGGCAAGATCATTTCAAACTTCGTAATTAATTATTATTTTTCTTAAAAATATTATCACTTTTCTTTTAAAATGTTATCACTTTTATTTATATTATAAATTATTAATAAAATATTTCACATTATTATCATCACTTTTTATCAATTAGATATCACTTTTCTTTATAAATATTATCACTTCTTATCAATTTCACGGAAGCAATCCCATAAGACAGAATTTTTCTCTCATGAAATAATTCAATAATAAATGTATTTTTTTAAATGTAATAAGTAGAGTATACTCTTTGAATTTTCAACCGTCACTTTAAAATTTTTTAATGTTCAATATTACTTGTAATTTTAATAATTAATAACATTATTAATTTTAAAATGTACATGGAAAAGGAAAAAATACAATTGATCCATGTACGTTAATTAAATATGCCATCCGCGAGGTGAACTTATCCCATATACGTACGTTAATTGAATAATATGCATTCAGAATTCCGTGAGAGGTTTTACAGGTGACCGGCCACAGCTGTTTTTCTTTTATTTTTTTTATTATATTAATTAATAAATTAATAATGCGTCTCTCATAAGAGATCCGTGAAACGGTCTCGCATAAGATCCATCCTTGACTTCTTATTATTATTATTATTATTATTATTATTATTATTATTATTATTATTATTATTAAATACTAGTATATGATTATTATTATCCATTTTTGATTTACGTGCAATACTTAATAATTAAGTTATAATACATTTACAAATTAATACATATATGTGTACATTTCTTACCACTATTATTACGAGAACACATGTGATACTTAATAATTAAGAAATAAGGTATTTATACACACAAAGCAATTTAATTATATATATTCAAATTATTACATGCAATTATTTATGCACACACATATTCACATATTGTCACAATTTTTATCACATATGTATCAAATAAAATGTAAGTACCAATAAAATATAGAAACAATTATCACATAATTGCCACATTGTTATCACATAATTATAAAAATGCACGTAACACAAATTAATTATATTGACCCATGAGTAGTGAGAAGTTCGGGTATCACAATGCATATTTAGAAATTATCAAAATTGATCATTGAAGAGAGAGATGTTTCATGGACGGGAAGCATCTACAAAGTGAAAATCGATAATCATTGGTGTCGCGACGAATTAATGAGAATTATAATAATTTTCATGTGAAGTATAAACCTCATTCAAGCATGGTGGAGTGTGATGAATAGGTTGTCTGTATGTTTCAACTCATGTATGGTAAGCAGTGCATAGTGGAACGGGTGAAACAAAGGATTCATTACAACAAAGGATACAACCGGTGCATAAGGTGAGTAGGAAAGTTTGAGGAGTTTGTTTGGTGATTAAACGAAGGATTTAGGAGAAGTTCTATACATGAATAGAAAGCTTGACACATCAGCTGTTGGTTGCAATCAGATTCTTGCGGTTTTGCAACCATTCAACAGTCCAACTGATGGCTCAAAAGTGCTTCAGCGAGTTAGTCTCATAAGTTTACAAGTTACATATCTTGTGTATATATATAAGCTGATTATTCAGCATATACAGATTGTACTCTCCCTCATACATAATGTAGCAATAAAGGGTCTTTTTCCATAGTGGGCATATGCTCGTTAGTGAGCCGAACCACTCTAAAATATTCTCGTGTTCTCGTTTTTGCTTCATCTTTAGATTTAGGCTTCATGCTTGCATGTTTCTAATCCGGATCTTCTTAATTCGATCATCTATTTGCCATATCCCACGACACTTCATAAAAAAATCTCTAAAATAAATTCAATAAAAATTCAGTAAATAGTTTAACAAATTGTAATAGCATTCCGCGGCGGTGCATTTAATTTTGGTGTGACAAACGAGACTTGGGTTGTCATTGATGGAATTAGAGAAGGAATGAATTCTTAGATGCAAAAATTAGAGAGAGAATGAGGGGATTGTGGTGTAGCGTCCCTAGGAATATTGTAATCGAACTGTATCAAGCCGAACACAATTAAATTTGAGTATCGTTTGTTAAGAAATTATCGAACTCGAGCTCGAGCTCGAACTCGTCAAGAAAAAAAATTAAACTCGAGCTCGAGCTCGAACTGTTTGTTAAGGATCGCAAACGTGTTCACAAACAAATAAAGTAACTTGTTCATGAACATTTTTTCATGAACATGTAATATTTTTGTTCGTAGATATTAAAAGAACATTATGTTTATAAACATCTAATGTTATTCATAATATTAAATAAACAAACTAACAAAATATAATAATAAAAATATTAAAAAAATATTTAATTATTTAAATATTCACTTAAATTGTTATTATATTTTTGGATTTAATATAAAATATTTAATTATTGAATATAAATAAATAATAATATATAATACTAAAAAATAATTATAAAATTTACAAACGAGTTTAAGAGCCATTAACGAATATGTTCACGAGCTTTCGAAACGAACACCTTTATGCTTGAGTTTGGTTTGATAGACTATTCGATCTCAAAATTAAAACTTGGTTTGGCCTATTATGGTTAACGAACGAGTTCGAACGAACACTTTATCGAATCGAACTCGAATAGTTCGCGAATAGTTTGATTCGCTTACATCTCTAAGTGTCCCTATTCAAGAAATGTGTAAATTGGGGGAGGAGAAGGGGGATTAACATGTGTGTATACAGGAGAGGGAGGAGTGTAGGATGGGTTGGGCCATTTATAAAAATTTTATTTTTAAATATTTAATTAATATTAAGGTTATATTAGATACTTTATCCGTCCCACAATACGCTTCACATTTACTGTTCCACGTTATTTAAGAAAAGTTACACTTTTTGACCAACTTTATTGACTTTAGAGGGTATTGTAGTATTTTTAGGTAATAAAAAAGTATAAAGTAATGGTTTGTGTGTGAAAAAGGAGTGACAAATTTAAAATTAATGTAACTTTTGAGGTTGTTGAATAAAGTGATTTTTCCTCTTTTGGGGTGTGAATGGTATTGTGGGACAAACAAATGAGGAAAGTATGATGGTTTTTGTGGGACAGAGGGAGTATATCATTTAACTTATTGTGTCTAATAATACTCCCTCCGTCCGCTATAAAAGGATTCATTTGCTTTTTGCACGTGGATTAAGGAGTATTATTATTTAATATGTAATGAGTGGTTGTATTAATGGGTGTGTGGGGCTAATTTTTTAGATGTATTAGTAGGTGTGTGGGGTCTCATGTATGTAAAAAAAAAAATGAGACCCTTGGGAGTGGTAGTCTAAAATGGAAAAATAAAATTCTTTGAAGCGGAGGAATGGAGTAATATATGATCACAATTATAAGCTACATACTATGTATTAGAAAATAATTAATCTCCAACTAAATTTTAATTAGTAATCTTTAAATAGCCTTATATTTATCATTAAATAAAATTTTTTTAATATATATATATATATATATATATATATATATATAGAGAGAGAGAGAGAGGGCGAGCATGATAACCTGTCCACTAAAATATGAGGATCTCAAATTAATAATTTGAGATCCTCATATTTTAGTGGCCAGGTTATCATGTTCGCCCTCAGTTTAGCCACCAGTACCACTAATCAAGTACTCCTTCCGACCCGCCAAAATAGATGCAATTGCTTTTTACATTTAGATTAAGGTGTATTATTATTTTATGTAAAATGTGTAGGTGTATTAGAGAGATGTGATGGGTAGTGGTGGGTCATTGGTGGGTCATTTTTACTAAAAGAGAAAAATATTGCAATTTGGATGGGACGCCCAATATAATAAAATGATGTTATTTGAGTGGGACGGAGTGAGTATGAACCATTGTTGTCAGAACCGGACCGACCTGTTCAACCGGTTGAATCGGGAGCCGGTCAGGTGATCGTCCGTTCAACCCCTAAAAATCAGATTTGAGGTATAACCGGAAAAAATTGGTTCGGACCGATTAAAATCGAAAAAACCGAATGGACCGGCCGAACCAGAAACAGCCGGTTATTAATTTAAAAAAAAAATTAATGCCGACCATTAATAAAGCTTGGTGGTGGGCGGCGAGTAACGGCGAACTCCGACGATGAAGGTGTTGGATTGTATACTAAAAGTCTAGCTTTAGTATGAACAATATCATAACAATATTTGAAATGAGAATCATTGATCAAATGATTGCATCTTATAATTTATTTTATATGCATGATGCAATAGTCCATTTACTTTATACTGTAGATAATATGTTGTGCGACAACACGCGGAAGATCATATTATCGGTTTCCTTATAAAGTATAAACAGATGCTCACAACTGAGATAGACGGGGACTCTCTATCGGTATGGTTGTAGTGTGGTTTGGTATTAGCTTGTCTTGGCTATAGAATCACATTAGTGCACTTGTGTGTATTGAGCAGGACCGCTTGAGATCGTTCTTCTTATACTGACTATATAGTAGAACTTGATCTCTGTTATTATGGAAGTTCGTGCTCTTAATCCCTATACAATAACCTCGACACGTAGGACAGTATGTATTTCTTTGATTCATCAATGGGTGAGATTTATAAGTATTAAATCAACAAACTCGGTGAGTTGGGAAGTAGTGTTGTATCTATGGTGTGCCGTTGATTGTAGAAGGAATCCATGTCCGTCATAGGTTGATGATGTTCCCTTGAGGAGCTCATAAGGTTTATCATGTAAATCTTGCAAGTGGATTAATTTCCGGCATGATAATAAGGTTGAGTGGTACTACTCTCGGATGAGATATTAATTAATTTGAGTTGTCAGTAACTTAATTAATTAATGGACATTGAATATCTTAAACATGGGGAGACTATCGGGCTTATAATAAGAAGGAGCCCAGAACATAATTTTGGGATTGGACGGGTAGTGCATTAATAATATTTTAGTGGACTATATTATTATTATTGGATTTAATTAAAAGCTTTGGGCTAAGCTTGGTTAATTAAATTCAATTGAGGCCCAGCCCAATTTCTCCTCCTGGTCCCTGCTGTAGCCCAATATATAAGTGAACTCAGCTTCGTGGAACCCAAAGATAATTCATGCGCCTCTTTTGGTGAGAGAATGGAAGAGAAGCAGATTGAGAGATCCTGCAGACTGTTGCCCACACAACAGCAGGATCACACTTGGGACATACAGTAGAAGATCAGAGGTAGTTCTTTGCAGTTCATCCTCTACACCAACCCAGAAGTACGGTAAACACATTTAAATTGCTTCCGCTGTTTTGTTTGCCTGTTATTCCTAACGATCACGTTTGAACCACAAGATCCAATTGCCAACAATTGGTATCAGAGCGATGGTTTCTTGGTGAAACGTGATTTGATAGATGGGTATGTGATTACTTGATTATTTGACTTAATCTGGTTTAGTCGCATGTTTTTATTATTCAGTCAATATATGATTATTTGTGTAATCTGGTTATTATTGTCTGAGTTGTATGTTGGGGTTTGATTATTTTATTAAAATAAAAATAGTAGACAGGATCCCCATCTTCTTTGTGCATTAACGTGAGTCAAAACATAGTCAATAGTCAGTCGCGGACACGATGCACACATCTGCACCATACCCTCATCGGCGCGAGACCCGATCGTTTGGTGATGGTTGCTGGACAGACGAACTCCAGTCGCGGCACTCGTTTTTGACAAGCGGCGTTCCGAGCACATCTAGTTAGGCTTCCGGGCGGGCCCACTGGTTGAATCCGAGGAGGATCCGGCTGGGTCTCCTTGATTCCTTGTGGACTGGCGTGAGCCAACTCTGTCGACGCAGGCTTGGACGCGGTAGCGCTGAAGATCTGGACAACCACCGAGGCGGCAGATCTTGACAACCATTCCCTGGGCGTGTCGAATACGTCACCAATCGGGTCGGAGTAAATCCGCCCAGAAGATCGGCGACGCACGATGGTCAGATGGGTAGATGGAGGCATGTCCAGGATCGTGTCCCGGGCAGAATCGTTGCTCCACGGTGGATTCCAGCGGCGACCTGCAAAAATCGGAGGCTGGGCGGCGCTGCAGGTGACGCGGCGTCTGGGCGGTGCTGAAGGTTACGGTTTTCGCAGATCCGGTCAGTCTAAAACCGCGATTGTGGGTCGGTGGGAGCGTAGCCGGCGGGCGCGATTGCGGCACTTGCACGCCGGAGTCCCAGCGGCTCGATTTCGGCTTCAGTTGCGGGCGCGGTTGCAGCGGCGGTTTTCGCGACGGTGGTGACTCGAGAATGTCGTCGATCTGCTGGGTGGATGGGGCGACTTCGGTGGTCTAGCGGTTGCGGCGGCGCGCTGTGGGCACGACCACCGAGGGCGATGGCGCCCTCGGTGGGGATGGTGGGAGGTTTCCGTCGAGTCGTGGCGGCTGGCAGTATTGACTAGGGCAGCATTTTGGGCTTGGGCGTTATCGGGCTTATATTTTTTTGTTTTGGGCTTTGAGCTCAATTTTATTTGCTGCTATAATTAATTGTGGGTTTTGTAATTGGGCCTCTTTTTAATTAAAGTGCTAGATGGGCCAATTCAGTTATAAATATAAGATTGCTCATTTTTTAATTTGGTTTTGGGCTGTTGGGCCCAATTTTAATTAAAATGGATATGGGCTGTTGGACCTTAACTGTTGTTTTAATTAATTGTGGGTTATGGGCCAAGCATGATAAATTAGTTGTTTATTAATAAGGCTAATTTTTGCTAGTGGGCTTGGTGGATTTAATTTGGTTTTGGGCTAAGATTATGGGTCATGGACAATGGGCTTGATTAATTAATTTAGTCTGCTGCTCATTTTGTGCTTATTTGTTGATCTTGGGCCCAAATTAATTGATCCACTATTTATGCAATTAATTAATGTTATATAACTGATTAATTGATTTAATTGTCAATTATTGTTGTATATGTGATAGGCATGCTCTATGTGATTTATTTACTTAAATTGCTGTTAATAGAAGCATGCTAAGTTGTATATTTTATTTCGGAATATTATATGCATGTTAAAAACCCTCGGTAATTAAATAACTAAGTGGGAGAGGGGATTTGTAATTAATTCCCGCGGCCTCCATTATTGGTTTGTAAGTGATGTGAGTAAACTTGCGCGTCGGCATTAGAGCCTTCCTCCCTAACAGATGAGTTTATTCACGGATCACTGGTACAAACTTCTTTAAATAATTATTGTTTGTAATGTGTTGCATATGGGCTTGCGCGTTGGCTATAGTGCCTTCCTCCCTAACGGATGAGCTTATATGCGGTTCACTAGTACAAGCTTATATAATTGATGGTTGTAGAAAGTTATCTGAGCGCGTGTGTACTTCTCTAACAGTAAGGCACATAAGCTTGGGCAGCGGACTTGGGATCAAATAATGGTGTACACTTAGATGTGAATAATTAGTATCCTCCCCAACGGAGTCACTGCTATTATTTGCATGGCTAAAGAGGAACCGACTATTAATTATTTTGTCATAAAGTTAGGTTGACAAATGAAATTGATGGGTAAAACCTTCTCTTGTAAATGTTCGGGTTTGTAAACGTCCACCCTAACGTGGCTTGCAGACTCACGGTGCTTGAGATGTCGGTGAATTTTATTTTTATATTATTTTGAGGGAAACAATATAAAAGGATAAAATTCGAAGATTTGATCGGAATATTTATTTGAGATTCTCTGAATTTTCGAATGGTTTTATTTCATTAATTATTAACTAAAAGACATTATATTTACTCGTCCATATTAAATGATTAGAAAAGAATCTTGGTTTTTAAAATTACTGCTTAAGAAAATACATGTGTATTCTCACAAAGGACGTCTCATGATGCCTATTAAAGTCTCTAGTGAAGAGATAAGAGGTTCATAGAAATATGATGATCTCATGTAACTCTTCGGATACTTGAGTAAATTAAAAAGGCAGAAGATCATGGTTAAATTGATGAACGAATTGGAAGAGCTTGGAATAGAAATTGAAAGGGAAACCTAAATCAATTTATTCTTCACAATTTGCCTGGATGTTTTGAGCAAGTTCTACCTGAAATACGAAAGGTTGTATATGGTGGGAAACTTCTAACAAAACATGTGGCAAAAGAAAGCCAATTTTCATCATGAACTGAACAAGGTTAATATCTTATTTACTAATGGTTTAAACATGATTAGTGATGGCATCTACTGACACGAATTATGTAGATACTGGAATCACTAAATGTTTATCACTGAGTAAGGATAAGATTATTAATAACATGGGTAAAACTACAAAGGTAGTGGCTATTGCAGTGGGAGTTGTTTATTTATCTCATGATAAGAATAAACGATTGATTATGAGAAATTGTCTTTACGTACGTTTCATAGAAAGAATTTAATTTTGGTTTCTATGCATTAACGGATGGATACTTCATTTTATTTAAATGACATGGTCATAGAAATGAGGAATGAGGCTATAATCCGTTAAAGTACGTTGGTGGATAATTTGGATACTCTTGAATCATGCACATCCCACAGATGCAATAAAAAGTAGTTAAATAATGCATCTTCTAATATAAGTAAGAGAAAGGAACCTTCGGAAATGAACTAAACATACATTTGGCGTCTATGACTAATTCATTTTACTTGAGTAGGATTCAAAAGTTGATAGCCGATAGACCGTAAGGTTTATCTGAAGTGGAAACTATCGGACTTGCGAGTCTTGCTTAGAAGTAAAAATGATTATCTGCCTTTTCAAGGCTGTGGGGTGTAGAGCCAAAGATATATATGTTGGAATTAGTTCATTCTGATTCAAGCGAACCTAATATTATCCAGGCGAGAGGTGGTTATGAATATTCGAAGATTATTCTGGAAACCAATATATTTATATGATGCACTGCATGTCTAAGTTCTTGGATTAATTCAAGAACTGTAAGGCTGGTACAGTGAGTGTCATGGAAAATATATCATATCATTACGATCCAATCGTGATGATGAAAACCTCTTGGGATAGTTAGGAACTAATAATCAGAAGTTGAGATTAAATCTAAAGTTGACTACACCGGGCATGCCCCAGCTGAATGGTGTGGTGGGTAGAAGGTATAAGGCTCTTATGATTATGATTAGATAGATGATGAATTATTTGGAATAATTAAATTCATTTTATGGACATGCCCTAGATACAGTAATTCGTGAAACGTTTGTCTGTATATGGGATATCCTATAAAAATGAAGAGTGATTTATTTAGTCCAAAAGATCGAAGGGTGATTGTTAACACAAACACCAGATTTTTGGAAAAGGACTATGTAATAAATCACAAGCCCATGTATAAGTTGTTCTAAAGGTAGTGAGAGGAAAACACAAAGTATTAGTACCAAGTGTACAAGAGGATATACCACAAGGTAAACTGCAACGCGTGTCACGTCTGATACACAATTACATGTAGTGCCTTGTCGTAGTGGGAGGGTTGTATGACAACCCATAAATATATGTTTTGGGAGAGTCGTGAGACTTGATCCCTAGTAAACATGGTATTGTCCCACGGATATGACGTAGCACTACAAGATGAAAATGCGGAATCTTAGTAAGTTGCAATGAATGTTGAAATAGAATCTACGGATTCTAAATTAAGTCTGGAGCTTGAAAGATCACTAAAATGGTGTAAAAACCATTGCAAGTGGTCATAGGAAATAAAAGAGGATCATACGGAAAGGTGAAAATCTTGGAAGCAAAGCTTGTTGCGAAAAGATGTACTCAGAAAGAAATGGTTCGATTATGAGGGAACATATTCGCTGGTAGCTATGCTTAAATTGATCCGGATTCTTTTATTTATTGCTGCTCATATTGAATTATGAGGAATAACAAATAGATGTCAAGACAGCTTTCCTGATAGGAAGTCTTGAGAAAAACATCTATGTGAAGCAACCAGAGTAATTCATTGCAAAGTACTAATAGCATTTTGATAGTAAGCTTAAAAGTGTCCAGCGATGGACTAAAGCAAGTTTTAAGATCGTGAAGCATCTGTTTTGATTAGATAATCCAGTGGCATGGATTTAAATCAATGAGCGGATGAGTCTTGTGTGTTGTAAAGAGTGACGGAAACGTGGTGGTGTTTCTTGTACTATACGTAGATAGTATCTTGCTCATTGGAGACAATGAAAGAGTATTATCGGGCGTATGGGTACGGTTAATAAAGCGGTAGAGATGAAGGACTTAAGAAAGGCGAAATATATCCTTTTGATCACGGTAATACGGATCACAAGAAAGGATATTATGCTTATCTCAAGTTTCATAAAATGATACAGTCCATACTCGCTTAGCATGTAAATTTATCTAAGTGAATGTGTCTTTGAGACACAAGAAGAAGATAAAGTAGATGAAAGCGGTTCCTTATGCTTCGGCGAATAAGGAAGCTTTATCTAAAGAAAGCTATGAACGATATTGGATATCTGTTTTGCTGGATGCATGAACAGTGGGTATCAACGTAACCCGGAACAAGAATGATGAACTGTGGTAAGACATATATGAAGTGCCTGAGAAGGACTGGAAATCATATGTAGACTTACTGAGCAGATTGACTGCTTCTTGTGGATTACGTAGATTCGGATTTTTTAGTCAGATTGGACGGTAGTAAGTTCACCTCAAAGGTTATGTGTTTAATCTTAGGAAGTAAAGTCATAATGTGGAGGAGTGTTATATAGAAATATATTTCAGACTCCAGACTCCATCATGGAAAGATGATGAATTGGAGCCTATAAGGCAGCCAAAGTATCTATATGACTCTAGAGACTTCATGATGGACTTTTGAAGTGTTTCTAAGTTTGCCCAAGGTAATCACAATTTACATTGATGATATTGGTGCAGTTGCAAACTTGAAGAAATCACAAGTCCATAAGACAATTAAATACATGGAGCGCGAGTACCACCTGTTACGAGAAATCGTATGATGAGGGGAAGGTTGTTGTCGCCTAGATTGCATCGGATGATGACCTAGTAAACCATTTACAAGGACCTTAAGGCGAGAGTTTTTAATGGTCGTGTAGTGGGAGTAGGAATCAGATGTATGGCAGAAGACATGACAGCATAGTCTTTTAGTATAAGTGGGAGATTGTTGGATTGTATACTAAAAGTCTAGCTTTAGTATGAACAATGTCATAACAATATTTGAAATGAGAATCATTGATCAAATGATTGCATCTTATAATTTATTTTATATGCATGATGCAATAGTCCATTTACTTTATACTGTAGATAATATGTTGTGCGACAACACGCGGAAGATCATATTATCGGTTTCCTTATAAAGTATAAACAGATGCTCACAACTGAGATAGACGGGGACTCTCTATCGGTATGGTTGTAGTGTGGTTTGGTATTAGCTTGTCTTGGCTATAGAATCACATTAGTGCACTTGTGTGTATTGAGCAGGACCGCTTGAGATCGTTCTTCTTATACTGACTATATAGTAGAACTTGATCTCTGTTATTATGGAAGTTCGTGCTCTTAATCCCTATACAATAACCTCGACACGTAGGGCAGTATGTATTTCTTTGATTCATCAATGGGTGAGATTTATAAGTATTAAATCAACAAACTCGGTGAGTTGGGAAGTAGTGATGTATCTATGGTGTGCTGTTGATTGTAGAAGGAATCCATGTCCGTCATAGGTTGATGATGTCCCCTTGAGGAGCTCATAAGGTTTATCATGTAAATCTTGCAAGTGGATTAATTTCCGGCATGATAATAAGGTTGAGTGGTACTACTCTCGGATGAGATATTAATTAATTTGAGTTGTCAGTAACTTAATTAATTAATGGACATTGAATATCTTAAACATGGGGAGACTATCGGACTTATAATAAGAAGGAGCCTAGAACATAATTTTGGGATTGGACGGGTAGTGCAGTAATAATATTTTAGTGGACTATATTATTATTATTGGATTTAATTAAAAGCTTTGGGCTAAGCTTGGTTAATTAAATTCAATTGAGGCCCAGCCCAATTTCTCCTCCTGGTCCCTGCTGTAGCCCAATATATAAGTGAACTCAGCTTCCTGGAACCCAAAGATAATTCCTGCGCCTCTTTTGGTGAGAGAAGGGAAGAGAAGCAGATTGAGAGATCCTGCAGACTGTTGCCCACACAACAGCAGGATCACACTTGGGACATACAGTAGAAGATCAGAGGTAGTTCTCTGCAGTTCATCCTCTACACCAACCCAGAAGTACGGTAAACACATTTAAATTGCTTCCGCTGTTTTGTTTGCCTGTTATTCCTAACGATCACGTTTGAACCACAAGATCCAATTGCCAACAGAAGGCTGGCGCAGTGCAACTGAAATTGGTAGTCAAATTAGGCAGCCAGTTGATGAGCGTCTCGAAATTGGCCCCAGCGAGGCCTCTTCCGGCTGGGTTTGTCGCTTCATGGTGCTTCCGTGAGGATGTTGGTGGGCGACAACTTGTGTACGATCGAGCTTCAGATCTGCGGTGTGGAACTCCGACAAGGGGCGAATCGGCGCAGGGCACGGGCGACCGGTGCGACGAACTTCGGTGGATTCGCGACTCGACGGCGGGGTACAATAGTGGTGGCGTCGCGAGGCAGCAGAACTGGAGAAATGGCAGATCTGTTGTGAGGGAGGTGGGTCTTGGGGAGAGAGAAAAGTCACGCCCACTTTCCTTTTGGAGAAGAATTAATCACCCAATTTTAATTAAAAGCTTGGGCTTTTTCATTTCAAAATTTCAACATTTGATTCTTGTTGGGTCTTTCAAGCCACATGGTGCAGCCGGCAACAGTTAATCACCCATGAATCATGATGACGATGATTTTATTTTTTTTAGGGGATGAATTTTATATATACATTAAAAATTTAAATAATAAATATGTTACTATATGTAAAATAATAAAAAATTATTAAAAATGGGTCATTTTCATTTTTTCCGGTTGAACTGTCGGTCCGATCGGTCCAACCGGTCCAATCGCGAACCGTTGAACTCACTGGTTCGATCTCCGCTCCAATTATTATAACACTGGTATGAAATATGAAGGCTCGCCCACCATTTTGAGAACGGGCAAACTCCGACTACCCGAGTTGACCTTCCGTTGACATCCCCATTTTTTTTTTTTATTGGAGAGTAGATGTTTATCCAATTGGCTTACTACATGAAATGTGTGAGAAGCAGCTAAACCCTGACCGTCCACGTGTTGAGATTCTGTGATGGTACAATATCTCAAATGCCAGACCAGATATATCTGAAGTATGAGGCTAAATAATAATTGCAGCTGAGTATTGTGGTACTCTGTCATGTCATTTTGACCATTCCTTGTGCTTTATTTTGTGTACCTATCAACACCATGTGACTTCCCTTCATCTTTTTACTCAATTCTTATTTTTCTTTCGGTAACATCTTTAGCCGGACGAGTTGACGAAAAAATTTTGTACATGATTTATTTAGGTGAATTATGTTATATACTCACTCTATTCATTATCAATTTATTCGTTTATTTTTAGCGCGTAAATTAAAGAGTATTATTATTTTATATGTGGTGGGTAATTATATTAATAGGATGTGTGAGTCCCATATTTTAATTGTATTAGTGGTGTGTGTGGGTCCCATATATCTAAAAGAAGAAATTGATAGATTAAGAGTGAATGACCTAAAATGATAAAATGGATAGATTAAGGATGGACAATGGAGTACAATTTAAAGATATAAATAAAAATAATAATATTTAATTGAAAAGTAATAATTAATTAAAGAATAGTAAAATGATTTTGAGATACTCTCTTGTGAGACGGGTTGTTTGTGAGACGGATGTGAGACAGGTCGACCCATCATTAAAGTATGATTATTTGTAGTTAAAGTATGTTAATAATAAATCATATTATAACACACTAAAATCATACTTTAATACATAATTCAGCATACTTTTAAAACATACTTTAACAACCATTAAATATATTTTATCTATATAATAAGCATACTTTAGTGATGAATCAACCCGTCTCATACCCGTTTCACAAAAAACCCAACTCTCAAAAGACTCTGTCAATGATTTTGTACAAATGTTGCTATATAAAACATAAATTATTCCTTATGATGGTCCAAATAAAATCATAATTTCTAATTGGATTTTAATTTTAAATCTATAAATATATAATAGCAACAAGGGTCAATACAAATTGGACTTAATTTTGATCCAATTTTCCCCCTTCAATTTTGCTATTTTTAGAAATTTTTTTTATAATCTTAGTCACACATTATTTTAATTTACATTTATACAGTTGATTTTTGTTGTTCACTATTTTAAGTATTTTATTTAAAAAATTCGGTAACCCTAATCTCATATTTGACGATTTCTTCCCTGCACCATCTCTTCCGATGCTCCCCTCGATTTCCTTATTCATTTAGCCAGCCGCTGCCAACATAATGGTTCCGCCGCTGCCTTCACCTTCGTCAACCATTGTCGCCGTTGCGCCCTTCCTCTTTTCCCGTACTCTCCGCCAGCCCTCTTCCATCGATGTCTCTTTCTTTTAGGCTCCAATTTTAATCGAATTGATGACATTTTCACCACCATCAGGAGACCTAAATAGCAAAAATAACATAACCACGAGGGTACGGAGCCGCCGCCGCAAGTCCACCGCTGTACTGTCAACCTCCACCACAACTAAGGCAGGCTCTTACGTTCTTATTTTCCTTATTATACACCGTTTTTTTTTCCAAAGATTCATTGATGAATTCCAATCTTATTCTTCTTCTAATAAAAGTTCATATGTGAAAGAATCTTCATATGATTTATTTTCTGTGATTCATTGTATTATTTGGTTATATTTTGTAGAGGGTATTATAGTTGGTGGCATGGCTGTGTTTTTGCTGGATTCATGTCCTATAATTAGAACCTGTACATATTTTTTTTATCAACTTTGAAAGAATTTATACTATAATTTTTTATTTTTGTTATTTTGGTTGCAGAGAAAGTATTAGCCTTGCTTAGGCATCCTGCCTATTCATCTGTAAGTTACAACATTTTGATTATTTCCTTTACATGAATGTGACTTTGTTTTAATCTCAAACTGCATTTTGAAGTGCAATAAATGCGGTAACAATATGATGTGTAGTTATTTTTCAATTTAGATCCTTCATTTTTACCGTTCTATTTGTCATTTATTTTCTAGCATCATTGAACTTATTTATTTCTATCTCTGATGGATATTATTACTTCTGCTCTACATAGGGATATTGTGTATGGAGAGCAACCTAGGAATGGGTAAGGTTTAGCAAACTGTTTTGAACATAAGATTTATGTTTTATTTTATGCTGAATATGTTTTTGGGCTCCTGGTGGCTGCAAGAGATTTGCTTTTGCAAAGTTGCAAATTTTTTTAATTCTTTTTTGTTGGGCTCTCACAAGTAAAGCCGGATCTCAATGAAGATCTGAAGGATAGATGGTCGACCAATGGGATTTCTGAGGTATTTCACTATTTTTAGTCTTTTATTGTGAAATGTTGCTATACTTGACAGTTTTGAAATGGATAGAAATCTGTAATTTTGTCCATATATGTGTATATCTTTAGATTGAAAATTGATTGCAGGAATATTTTGTTTATGGAGAGTATGATGGGTATCGTACATACTTTGAAATTGATGAAAAAGATATATTATATTATGTATCTTTAGATTGAAAATTGATTGCAGGAATATTTTATTTATGGAGAGTATGATGGGTATCACTCATACTTTGAAATTGATGAAAAAGATATATTATATTTTCTAATTTGATTTAAGTCACTCATGTGATTTCATATGATCAGTTTGCAAGAAATTAGAATTTAAATTCATGAAAATACTTTATGTGATCAGTTTGTAATACTTTATATTGTGTCATTGCAATGTTTTGTTTTTATTTTTTAATTTGGGGTTTCACCTCTTTTCTTCCTAATTTATTTTTTTTTGTTAATTTTTGCTGATAATAGTCTAGACTTTAGAATAGTCTAGACTTTAGAAGAACATGATTGAATTTTGTGAAATGTGGATACTTCTCATGCCTCCTCTAATTGTTTCTCTGTGAGAAATTATAAAAAGGCGTAATCAATATAAAGATGCAGAAGAACTCGAAAAGTGTGGTGTTTCCAGTGGGAGTTCGATGAGAATCTTATCGACAAAAATGGACTAATGGGTTAGTAGGTGACAAAAAAAAAAGACGTGTGCCATCTAAAAATTTATTTACGAAAAGATGTTAATAAGCCTTCATGCATGAGACTTGCTGTTTTTATTTTTCTAATGATTCATTGTCGAAGGTGACTTTATTAGGTTATAATTCTTGATGGCATAAGCAAATGTATGATGTTGGTTGATTATGGTTATGAATCTCGATGGTGAAGCAGAAAAATGTTTTGATGTTTCTATACAAAGTGAAGGTGTCATTCAATATTTATCATCTAAAGTTACGTAAAAGCAATAAAATGCAATGATCTGTTTCAGAATATATGCTTATTCAATTGAACTTAAGTGGTTGTAAGGTATTGTGATCATATTCGTTTGTCATAACTAATATGCGATATATTTTCTAATAAATAAAATGATTGTCTTACACCGGGTGGATTATTTGTAACTATGCTGCACATGAAGGTCAAAAGTTTGATCAAATAAGGCATTTCAATTCTTTTTAATTAGTTATTATGAAAACAAGAAATATGTAATGTGTCTTAAATTCAGTTGGTCTTTTATTTTATTTTTTTTCTTTCTACAAATTTTGATGTTATTTTCTTTTTGACATGATATAAATAAATTTGGTAGACACTTTAAATGATAGGTATCGGAGTACACTTGCAAATCAAGACCTGTATGTTTCACCTTTTCTCCTACCTTTTATTTATTTAATTTTCTTTTTTGGAGTGATTTGTTGTAAATTGTTGCTATTTATTGGAAAAAGTTGAAGCAGTATGAGTAGGGGTGAGGAAGAGGAAGGGACAACTTTGGAGTACACTCCAACGTGGGTGGTCGCTTCTGTGCGTGTTTTAAGGTGAAAAACTTCTGGCATTCATTCCTGCTATATTTTCTCATTTCTATGTTGGACATAAATGGTTGATCATTTGGAGTGGAAACACGTTCACTTGCTATTTAGCTTTTGCATTATTATAATATCTTTGCTTTTTTTGCAATCTGATGCAAGAGCTTCTGTTGCATCATCAATTAATGTAAAAGAAATCAACACAAGGGAAAATAATGTGGCTAAAATTAAAGTCATGGTATGCAAAGTCTCTGTGTTGATTTAGGTTTACCTGAAAATTGTGCTTCTTGGCATTCTTGATTTATGAAGATAAAATTAAATGTATATATTTCTTTGAGTTCAGGTTCATAAGAGGCTTCTAAACAAGAAGGAAACTATGCGTAAAGAGAGGAAGATGTTGTGACTGTGTATGATGATGCCTATTTTGAAAATGCTTTCAATTTCTTGATATTCTTAACTTTTGTTATGTTACATTCTTATCCTTCTCTTTTAATGTTTGTTTTTCATTAGTACGTCCATTTGTTTATTACATACAATAATCTGACACAAGAAACTCACATTTGGGAATCATGCCAAAGGTTGAACTGACTGCGTGTATGGAAAATCACGAGTTTTGTTTTCATGTTGTCCTACACGTGGAAGTGACATGAGGTAATTGTTTTTCATTGATAATTCCATTCTTGAAATAAAGTGCTAAATATACTACATTTATTGTTATTGTAATTTTTGCTTCTTATAATTGCTCTGATATATATCTTTGGTCATAAATAGTAATAATATGTCATTTGCAAAATTCCTTTCATTTTTTTATGGTGAGTTTTGCTTATCATATAGTTTATGGACATCGGGAGATGATTACTTATTAATTGACTAAGAAGATTTTTTGAGTGATGATAAATGGAAGGGTAGATGAAAGTAGTAGAAAGTGTCACATATAACGTAGTTTTTTATGTGTTTTTGAACAAAGAATCTCATAACTCCAACTTAGTATTTTGCTCGAGATGGTTGCTAATTTGAATGGTTGTCAAACTCAATATTAAAGATAAGTATGCTGGTATTTGATTGGGTGTGGATGATAGTATGTGATAGGGAAATAAGAATTTAAATATAACATTTTACAGTATTTAAAGTGACAACTGATTATAATAATGTTGCTACTTAGTGCTTGCATTAGAGTCTTAGAATTTTACTTATCAAACTTTTGTCTTTCGCCAAATTCTTTCTGAATACAAGTCAGAATAATGGCTTTAATTATTAGGGATACGCTTTGGATCATCATCAAAATGATAGCCATGTGATTACATTTTCAAAATACTTAATCAAGAGGGTTGAGAAGAGATGATAATTTGACAGACTCATCCTTTTTCCTGTTTGCCCATGGAACTATAGAGAAGTAGAAATGCATTTGATACAAGAACATGATATATTATGTAAAATTTTTATTATATACTACAACTTAAAATTTATATAAGTATTATGAAATATTCTATAATTTTAATAAAAGTAATATTTTTTTTCTTTTTTAACTTAAATAATTTTATTCTATTTTTTGAATTCAATTAGTAATATTATAATTTTATTAAGAATATTAATTTATCACAAATATATAAAAAATAGTACTATTAAATGTGTATGAATAACTAGCGGGTATTGATAAATGGATTTGGAATAGAAACAAATATTGTAATGAATTTTTAAACGACATAGATATAAGAATAAATGGTTGATATTTAAATAAATATGAATAGGGTACCCCTAAAATAAGTACGGGTACTTGAATATTAAATTGAAAAATATAAGACTACGTAATATTACATAAAATTGTATTTTATATGTAAAGAATTAGTGGTATAACTTCAAAATATTTTGATAAACGAGCTTGGGACGGATAAATGTATCAATACTATGATAAATGGGAACTCATGAATGAGTATTAAATGGGTACGGGTAACTTAGGGATATTAATAATCGGGTTTGGGACGGATACGAGTATCATAATAAATTTTTTTAATGGGACGGATACGGATAATTGGTATTTAAATGAATACGGGTATCCTGTAAAGTGGGTATCCAACCACTGTCATCTCTAACAACTACTTACTATACATTAAAACATTATTATTTATTTATTAAAGGAAAAAAATCAAACAAAAGTATAAACATAAAATTACAACTTTAAAATAAAAAGTAAATGGTTATCTTATATAATAAATGGGAACTCATGAATGAGTATTAAATGAGTACGGGTTACTTACGAATATTGATAAATGGGTTTGAGACGGATACGAGTATCATAATAAAAAAATTTAGTGGGACAAATACGGGTAATTTATATTTAAACGAATACGGGTATCCTGTAAAGTGGGTATCCAACCACTGTCATCTCTAACAACTACTTACTATATATTAAAATATTATTATTTATTTATTAAGAAAAAAATTAAATAAAAGTATAAACATAAAATTACAACTTTAAAATAAAAAAAGTAAATGGTTATCTTATATAATAAATGAGAACTCATAAATGAGTATTAAATGGGTGCGGGTAACTTATGGATATTGATAAACGGGTTTGAGATGGATAAGAGTATCATAATAAAAAAATTTAATGGGACGGATATGGATAATTGATATTTAAACGAATACGGGTATCCTGTAAAGTGGGTATCCAACCATTGTCATCTCTAACAACTACTTACTATACATTAAAACATTATTATTTATTTATTAAAGAAAAAAAATCAAATAAAAGTATAAACATAAAATTACAACTTCAAAATGAAAAGTAAATAGTTATCTTATACTCCATAGTTTATTACAAATATATAAAAAATAGTACTATTAAATGTGTACGAATAACTTGCGAGTATTGATAAACGATTTTGAAATAGTTACAAATATTATAATGAATATTTAAATGGCACAGCTATGGGTATGATTAGTTGATATTTAAATAAATATTGTAGAATACTTTTAAATAAGTACGAATACCTAAATATCTTGATAAATATACAACTATCTAATATGATATTACATAAAATTGGATATTATATGTAAAGAGTTAGTGGTATAATTTCAAAAAAATTTGATAAATAAGTTTGAGACGAGTACGAGTACCAACCAGGTATTTAGGGCATACTGTAATATTTATCGGCAGAGTTCAGTATTCATTTAAGGGGCAGATTATATTTATTTCATAATTAATTAGTACTAAAATATAAATATATATATAAAATAAATGAGTATTACACGGGAATGGGTAACCCATGTGTATTGATAAACGAGTTTGGGATGAATACGTGTATCAAAATAATTTTTTTTTAATATGACAAGTATGGGTACTCTACCCCTTGAAAAGTTAATAATAAAAAAATTATTATTATTTTACTATAAAATAAATTAATATTAAACGGGTACGAGTACCTGCTGGTATCGATAAACAGGTATGAGACAAGTATGGGTAGCATAATAATTTTTTTAAACGGGACGGGTATGAGTAGTTCTTTTTATTCTGATACAGATTGTTTAATGTTCATTCCAAGGGTGAAATTACAACTCTCTGTGGTTTATGGTATATTTATTTCAATGTGAAGTTAAAATATCAATTTAATAGTCGAGCAGACATCTGTTTTCCATTGGATGCATTTTGCAATAATGTTTAATGATGGGGTTCTTTTTTGTAAATTTTCAAACGTGTGAATTAATTCTCAATTGAAGTTCAAGGTCTTTCTTGCAATCAATTATTTAAATATTGAAATTATATTATATCTATTTATATTTATTTAATAGTAGTATTTTTTTTATTTCAAAAATTTTAAAAAAACTGAAAGGACTATAAATATAATTTCTCGCCATGTTAGAAGCGTCACGTGACATTACTGGTCGGGTGACATACTCCAGCCGATACATGCATTAAATTGTCGAATATTTTGAAGTTGATGGATCGATTTCATATATTTAAATCGTTAATTGCTAATTATCCCGTGCATCTGGGTGCACTCTGCACCACTTTCAGAAACTTATTCACTTATGAAAAAAATGTATATACTAATGAAAAACAAATGTATACACTTTGTTAGTGAATTTTCTGTTAGTATTTTTTGTAATGAAAAAATGATTGTAAAAAAACTATACAATTATTAAGAAATATGTATACATTATTGAATAAAAAATTATACACATATCGGTGCAAGTATGCACCCATATGTTAATATATAATTTGATTACTTGTATTAGAAATACTTGGTATGAGAAATTAATCATTGGTTCGATTACAGTTAATTTCTGAAAAATATATATATAAAGTTTATAGGGAGCCACTCTTATAATTCATTGAAACAACTAGGAGCCACTCTTATAATTAATTGAAATAAGTGTAATCAAATTATGACAGGATAGAAATGTAAATTTTAAGGAGGTTTATAGAAATTTATAAGTGGGGGTTTTCATTTTTTAAAAACATAATAACAATTTTAAGTGAACGGTATGTAAAATTTTTGTTTTTTTCATAGGAAAATAATTTTAATCTCTACTTCTAAATGCCCCACAATCTTTGCCAATACTTCCTTTCATTGTATATTTAAAATGCGCTATTTCCTAATTTTCTTATTATATAACCAATTCAGATAAATTTTAAGTGAACATATGCTTCTTTTATAAAACGCGTGACCGTGCAACGCATGGACCGGGTATTACTAGTTAGTTGAATTATAGAGTAACTCTTTAAAATTACTTTCTCCTACCCAACTTCAATTTCATACTTTTTCTTTTTATACGACACAATTTCAAATTTATACTTCTATAAAAGACAAAAAATTAATTAATATCCCTCTAAAACATTTTAGTTTTAAATTTATTATTACCTTTTTAATATATAACATACTTTATCATTTATTCTTTATTGTCAAAAATATCAAGTTACCCATAAAGAAAATAAAAAAAATGACTTTTATTAAAATCCATGCAAACAGTAAATATAAAGATAAATTTGAGATGAATGGAGTATTAACTAGCTCTCTCATGAATTACAAAATATTATTAAGTACAAATTTTATTATGTCTTGAATTTTAAAAGCTTATTATGATGAATAGTAGTATAGCATCTAAATGAGTAAATAGTAATACTTCGTCATCAAAATAATGCAAGTGTAGCATACAATATCTTTAATATACTAAAGAAGAGTTTAATTTTGATGAGGTGTTATCTTCACAATTTTTCTCAATTATTTTAATTTTTAATATTAATTATTTTTATTATCCTTATTCATGTATATTTTTTTAGTATGATCTATATATATATATATATATATATATATATATACTCTCTCCGTCCCAGGCTAAGAGGATCATTTTTCCATTTTGGTCGTCCCACCTAATGAGTCCTCTTTCCTTTTTACATACGTGGGACCCACACACCCCCCTCTAATACAATTAAAATATGGACCCACACTCCCACTAATACAACTATCCACTACATATTAAATAATAATACTACTTAATCTACGTGCAAAAAAACAAATGACCCTCTTATGCCGGGACGGAGGGAGTATATATATATATACATATTAGATATTAATTAATGCCACAATTTTTACTTAAATATTATTTATGTTATTTATATTATTGAAATTTAAAATTTAATGAAGATAAATACATGTGTTTATTTTAAGATAAATAGTTAAATTAATTTAACATTTAAATATGGATGTAATCAAATCAAAATCAATTTCCTCTACACCTTATAATAAATAATGTTTTCAATTTATTCACTTCAAATACACAAATTATTCTCTTGAAGCTTTTTAAAGAATTGATGGTATGTGATTTTGTTATTTTTTTTATTTCTTTTGATTCTTTATAAATTTCACTTAATTTTTTACATATTTTTAAATCATAATTTATTTATTTGTTTATATTAATGCATATATTAATTTTTTATTTCTTCTAATAATACGTATATTGATTTTATTATAAATTTTTTTTTTGGTTCGTTGTGAATTTTTACAAGAAAACCCCAAATTTTTTTTATGAATGTATTAAAATTTTCATTTTTAATCCTAAACTCTATTTTCATTGTATTTTTTTTTTATGAAAACTAACGCATAAATAAAAAATATTATGAAATTCGAATTTATATGAGAAAAAAAGGAAATGCACCAACCGTTCAGCAAAGTAAAGCCAAGTAAGGTAGAAAAGAATCTCATTAAAATAGATCCACGCAAAACTAACATCGATGGTATTTTTCTGCGTATGCATACTCCCTCGGACAAAATTGCAGTAGCACACATTAAATAAATAACAAAGAAAGTTCTTTTGTGTACCCGAGCAAAGGAAGACACCCATGATTCTACCTTTGTTATCTCACTCTCAGTTGCAAGCAATTGATATTGTTGTCATAATTTTTCAAGCGTCACATGTGCAACCATAAATTCATCCAATATTCTCTTGATATCCTCCCATTGCGGCTTATGTGGCGGCAAGTGATTTTTCTTCAATTAAATTCTATTGTTGTGAATCAAATCCTAATATTATTGGGGTAAAGAAAATTAGTTAAAGCATAAAGATAAATAATCATTTAATACTTGAAGAGGTCAATGAAAAAAAATCAACATAATAAAAGACAAAAATTCACCTTACGTAAACTTTCAAATCCACCGATCACCGGGACCGTATTGGGGCATATCTGCTATCACACAAAAGAAAAAATAATATCAGATATTTCTGAAATCAATGATTACTGGAAATATTCAAAACTGTCAAAAGCCATACGAATACATGTTAGAAATATTCAAGAACTAATTAAAACTACATTTATTTTCAATATTACTACTTTTTATTCACCAATTATGAACCCATAATTAATTATATGCCTGCTGGATCTTTCGTTTCTGATGTTTCAAGAAATCCTACCCCTACTAACAATGGATGCTAAAAAATATTTATATAATAATTCATATAGTATATATAATAAATCAATCACAATAAAATCCCAATTTGATTATGATCGAATTAATTAGACTAATTATCACCTACCCAAAAATGAAGAAACACAAAAGAAAAAATAATATCAGATATTTCTGAAATCAATGATTACTGGAAATATTCAAAACTGTCAAAAGCCATACGAATACATGTTAGAAATATTCAAGAACTAATTAAAACTACATTTATTTTCAATATTACTACTTTTTATTCACCAATTATTAACCCAGAATTAATTATATGCCTGCTGGATCTTTCATTTATGATGTTTCAAGAAATCCTACCCCTACTAACAATGGATGCTAAAAAATATTTATATAATAATTCATATAGTATATATAATAAATCAATCACAATAAAATCCCAATTTGATTATGATCGAATTAATTAGACTAATTATCACCTACCCAAAAATGAAGAAAATGGATTCTCGAACTGATAAAAGGCAGAAATCAGCATACATAAACTTTGAACTTTGAACAAAAGCTCTTACACCAAACTGGAATGAAACCATGAAAGAGAACTTATATACATACCTTTTGATAGCAAGAAAACCCTAATTGAAGAAGAAGGTGAGAGATTAAAAAAATTAGGGCACTGTTCAAAAACATTATCTTCGCACTTTTTATTAGATCTATTTAGGGCACATCTATTGTTAAGCAAAATGAAAAAGCAATATCAGAGATAAATATTGAGAATAGCTTGAATCGGTTAAACATCTTATTGCAATAAATCGAACACTAATGCCCTTGAATCTGTGAAATTGAAAACCCTATTCACGCAATTGAAAATCATTCTTCAATTGATAATCAAATAAGGGTTGTGGTTTACCTGAATTGAACGATGATCCTTGTAGAAATTGAGGCAAAAAGAACAGATGGTTCCTTAATCATCGTGGGATTTCTAGTTGAGAGAAGAATAGATTTCACACTTCAAGTATTGTTGTTCATATCTTCCTGTTTCATAGATTTCCATCTATTAACAAAAAAATCCTTTTACAGTTAATAGATGAGATGTATGAATGGTTCAGATCTAATTAATTGTAAATGAATGGTGGAGATTAGATACAAAAGTTACTCATAAAATTACAAAAATTACCCTATGGTGGTGAAATTGGATTTGGAGGGAATAATTTTACTTTTCATAGATGGTAAAATAGGTGCTATTATATATATAAAGATTTATGTATACATTCGTATTTTTTTTTAAATTTCTTTCGAATAATGCATGTATTGATTTTTGTATGATTTTTTCTTAAAAATCAACAAATTCTTATTTTTTTTATTTTTTTTCAATTTCTTTTGATTACCTATATTAATTTCTTTATAATTGTTTCTTCAAAAATCAAATATATACCATATTTTTTTCATATTTTTATTGTTTAAGCTATTCTAATTCTAATTAATTTGATTTTATATTTTTATTTATTTTTATTAATACGTATATTAAATTTATTTATTTTAATTTTTTTAGTCATATATTTGTAACTTCTTCTTTTTTTTTTATGCATATATATTTTAATCTATTTTAATATATATATATATATATATATTATTTTTTTATTTAATACATATATTAATTTTGTTATATTGTTTTCTTCATGAGTGACAAATTCACATTTTTTTAAATTATTATTTTTTATGCTACATGTTTTTTTCAGTTGTAAATAACAATTTTTTTAAAAGAAAACCCAAAGTCTTTTATGAATTTAAATCTCATGTATTATAAATTTAATTCATTTTAACCTAATATTTAATATTTTTTATTATTTTTATTAATACATTGACTAATTTTTATATTTTACTGAGGTGTCATAATTTTCTTAATTTTTTAATTATTAATTATTTTTATTAAATATATATATTATTTATTTAGGAAGAGATTTATATTCATACGTATATCTTGCTAAAAGTGCCACTACATTTACTTAATATATTATTTATATTAATTATTTTTAAAATTTAAAATTTAATAAAGATAAATACGTATATTTATTTTAAGTTTTGAATATGAACGTGATCCAATCAAAATTAATTATTAATTAAAATTTAATGTAGATAAATATTTAAATAATTTTTTTCTTTTAAGGTAAATTAAGGGTTTTTCTTTTTTATTTCTTTAGATTAAAATATATATTGGCAAAAGCTTGTGTGTGCCCGGGCGAGCACATTTCGTGTACCTTTATAATTTTGTGTTAAATTATATACCTTTAGTATAAAAATGTGTACACTTTATTTTACAAGACAAAAACTTGTGTGCTCCTGGACGCACGGAAGCACATTCCATGTGCCTTTAAAATTTTGTGTTAAATTGTATACCCTTTAGTATAAAGATATGGACCCTTTATTTTCTAAAGAAAAATAAAAAAATATAATGAAAAATGTATATCCTTTAGAACAAAATGGTGTACCCTTTTTAATTAAAGTGTATACCCTTTAGAACAAAATAATGTACCCTTATCCATAATACTAAATTCTAAAGGCGCACGGCATGCGCCCGGGCGCACGCAAGCCTCACTCATATATATTACTGATTTTTTCATTCGCCATGAATTTTATTTTTTTTCTTATTAAATTTCTACTAATCAGGTTTTTTATTTTTCTTAATTTCTTTTAAAAAATATATATGTATTAGTTTATTATAATTTTTTCTTTATACCTTTAAATTTTATTTTGATTATTTTTTTTTACTTTTTTTAAATTTATTTTTAACGTTGTTTTTTTTGTTTTGATAAATTAAATTTATCTTTTTCTAATCCTTGATATTAAAACATATAGTATTAATTCTTTTATTTATAATTATTTCCTTTACAATCATTCTTTTTTGACAAAGACTTTTATGAAACCGACTTACTCATGAAATAAATTTTGTGAAATAAATAAAAAGTGATAATATTTCATAGGAAAGTGCTACTTAATTATTGAAAATGATAATGGTGCAGTAATTATTTTATACTCAAATAATTTATAATACAAATAAAATAAAAAATGATAATATTTTAATAGAAAATGATAACTAATTATGAAAGTATAAAATAGTCTTATCGTGAGACGATCATACACAAGATTTTTTTTCTATTTTTTAAATTAATTTTGTATTTTTAAAAAATTCTTTTGATTAATTTCTTTTAAGTGAGAGTTTTATTTTGATATGATCTTGATTTAAAAATGATATTTTTGATATATTTTTTAATTCTTTTAATTAATAAAAAATTAAATTTTATTATAATTTTTTTTGACAATAAATTATAATATTTTTTAATATTATAATTTCATGTTCCGCGTAATACGCGGGTTTTGTACTAGTTTGCATATAAAATAAGCTCTAAAAGTAAATAAATGAATAAAAATAAATAAATATATGTGTAATTTGTACGGGTTTTGCTGTAACTGCAAATGATTTGTCTGTATTCATATATTTATTGCAATGGACAAAAATTTGGTAGCTATATATGAGTAGCTTTAGTTTCAGGCAAATGAATTGTGCAAATCACATAGATAGCTGAAATCTGTCTTGACATTATATACACACATTCATTTATTAAATTAAATACACCCTATCTTTAGGATTTTTTACTTTTTACACGTTAATTAAAGAATAATATTATTTAATATATAATGAGTAATTATATATTAATGAACGTGTGGATTTTATATTTTAATTGTATTAATAGGTGTACGTAAGTTCAATGCGTGCAAAAAATGAAAAGTGACACTTTGAGCAGGACAATGAAAACGAAAAAAAGAACTTTTAAAGAGGACAAAGAGAGTAATAAGTTTGCAACCGTATCATTGAGTTACTAATTTTTAATAATTAAGTATTAATTTATTAATTAAATAAAAAATTAATATATATTAATAAAAATATTTTATACGTATAATAAAAAGAAAAGGACTTGGGTGAAACCGTCTCACGGATTCTCTTATCTGAGACGGATCATTCATTAACCCAATTAACTAATTTTAAAGGGTCATGTTTGGTTATTATGAAATTAGAAAATTTAATAATTAGTTGTAGAGTAAAATTATTTGGGCCTAAATAAATTTAAAGGCTTTATTTGGTTAATATGAAATTAGAAAATTTAAAAATTATTTATGAAAGAGAAATTAATTAGGACTTATCAATTTTTTATATATTTTTATTTACGAACTGTAATAATTCAAAATTTATTATTTATTTAATTTAAATATTATAAATTTATAAAATAAAATGTGATAATATGTGATAATATTTTTAATAAAATGTGATTCATGATCAAAGAAAAGTGATATCTGTCTAATTGAATTATTATTATTTCACGAACAATTTGTCGTAACAATAAAAGTATATCAGATGATAAAATAAAAAAGTGATAACAATTTAATTAAATTATTTTATGAACAATTTATAAAATGAATAAAAAATGATAATATTTTTAATATAAAGTGATATCCGATTAAGATAAAGTGATACCATAATACTTCAATTATCTAATAATTGATTACTAATAATATTATTACAATTGAGTAATTAATTAATTAATAATAATAATAATAAAATATAATATTATTTATTAAAATTGAAGAATACTTTATTTGAATTACCAGCTAGTATTTTGTGTAGAAGACCATTACCGTCGCCAGTTTCATTAAGATTTAGTAATCTTAATTAACAAAACCAAACGGGCCCTTGTTTTTCTTTAATTTTTTGAGTGTATATTAGGTGCACCCGGGTGCATCCTTACACCCATATTTGTATAACTTTTTATTCTATTTTGTATACATGTTATTCTCTTTTGTATACGTGTTTTGTAATAATTGTATACTTTTTTCACACTAAGTTTTTCATTAAAAAAACAAGCATTCATATGTGTATAACTTTTTATTCAATAGTGTATACATGTATTTTAATAATTGTATATTTTTTTACACTCAATTTTTTATTAAAAAAATTAACAATTAAATTGTATACATTTTTACTCATAATTGTATATGTTTTTGCTTATATTTGTACGTGGGTGCACACGAAGCTTCGTGTGCACCCGGGTGCATGCTATATTTAGCCTAATTTTTTTATTTTTTTTTATTTTATGTTAATGAATAGGATAGGATCCATTTCATATAAAGGGATCCATGAGACGGTCTCACCCAACACTTACCCTGATAAAATTAAAATGTATTAACAAAAGCGGATAATAATGTAGCCATAGTATATAAGTATTCACTTAAACCAAATACTACTATTTAATTTGACAGTGTATTGTACATAATAATTTGCACACAAAAATATAATTATTTAATATTATCGAACGTCTATCTACAAACTATGTTTTTGTTGTTTATGTACAAAATTCACACTTCATCAAGTTACAGAATTTTAAGACCACTTTAAATTTTTAATTTTGAAACGAAAATGTATATAATTGACCATAAAGGGAAAAATAATATTTTAACAGAAGTTTAAAGAAAATAAAATTTAATAGTCTAAAAGATCCAACTTGATAAGTGATAAAATCCAAATGTAATTACTTGAAATAAAAAGCATAAGTTCATAAGTCTAAGCAAAAATTCAGAAATAATAATTAAGTCTTAACGAAAAATGAAACTGTGCTACGCATCATCATTATGTCCCACCACGTTAGCTCCTCCATCTGAAATGATAAAATATTTGGGGTGAGCAAAACCACAATCTCAATGGAGAAACACACTTGCCAAATTAAATACCACATGCAAATACCAATTATATAACATAAATCACATAAATGTAAATGTACTGAATAACTGATTTCTCAATTATTCGAGTAATAAAAGTCTCGTTTATAAAGGTCATGCGACCTATCTGTACGTCTCGTTTATAAAGGTCATGAGAACTATGTCTCGTTTATAAAGGTCATGAGACCTATATGTATGTCTCGTTTATAAAGGTCATGAGACCTATGTCTCTTTTATAAAGGTCAGGAGACCAATCTATACATGCATGAACTCAAAGATACCACAAGCAAGTCAAGTAAGAATTTCACCACCTTTAAAATGAAATTAACTGAATTAACTGTAATCCAAAATATTGATGCAGCAAAACTTCTAACTCACGGACTTCTCATCGCCTGTTAACATAAAAATATAAATAAGACTAATATCTAATTTAATAAAAAATATAAAGTAAATAGTTAAATAAAAATTAAAATACTAATGATATAGTTGTCCAACTATACCTATCCGAAACCTCAGTAATCAAAATTAGAGTACTCACTCAATAATCCTAACCCATTACAAGGTAAGTGGACAAGGCGTGACTAATATTCGAAAAATAATTTGAAATAACCCAAAACTCCAATATCCATAATGCATCCTAGGCCACATGTATATAAGTGTGTTTAGGAAAAATGGGAAGTACCCTACCAATAACATATGGACTCCACTTAAAAAGGGTTAAGTTATATAATCAATATATGTATATGTGGCTGAAGAGGTGAAAGTATGTGTCAACTACCCATTAACATGACAGGGATCAAACTATGTGCATATATCCACGTAGGAAAAAATACCACAAAAATACATACGAGTGTGTATATCTATCTCCCCTGACAGAATATAACATACAAAATATTTATTACGCAGGAGATTATAAAGAATCTGTGCTGGACAATAACGGATTGAAATTGCTATAGATACTATCCGGTACTATGAGTTTCGAATTCGATCAACCTAAAAGAAACTTTAACCAAACTGGCAAGCTTAGAATCGAAAGGCATCAAAGTTCTATAGTTGAAAAGATAATGATAAGTGAATATCTTACACTTTGATGAACCATACGAAGAAGAAAATCGCTGAATGACAACGATGGTTCTGCAAGCACACCGGTTCAAGACTTAAACTGTGATAGGGAAAGAGATTTTATGTGTATATTGAAGTTAGTTCCTACTTTTAAGGGATCAGGGATGGCTATTTGAGAGAAAAGTGAAAAAGGATATCTATCTTCTAAATATGATATTAATAATAATAAATAATGATCATAAATAATTAATATATATATATATATATATATATATATATATATATTAGGGTCGTTACACTATAACGTAACTTGTTTTTATAAAAAGTATTCGTAATGATTTTTATTTCTGAACATTGCAAAATTAGGCGAACCATGTGGGGTACGTACTTTAATTTTTAGAAATTATTACTCTCCGTTCCTTGCACATCTTCACTCTTGAATTTTATGGATATTAAGAAAAAATTTATTTTTACTTAATTTTAAAGGTAGTTTAATATTTTTGAGTAACAAAAAATTGTAATGTATATTATGTGTGTAAGGTGTTCATGAAAAATTTGAAATTATATATTGTATTATATAGAATTATTGGATTTGTCGTTGTTTATTTTTATGGGGTGTGAAGATGAGTTGATAACGGACGAAATTACTAAATTTGAATTTAACTTAGAGATGGAAAGAGTAAGATATAATCACATGCACAGTGAATTTTGTTAGTCTTATTGGAAAGTTTATTCTGTATAAAAGATTTATATGTAAAATTAAAATAAAATGAATATTTACAAAATTAACAAAATATATATATATATATATATATATAATTTTATTGTTTATATCAATTATATAGTAAATTGAAAAAAATAAGGGAGAAATGCAGATATACCCATTTTTTTAGTATTCAAAATCTTTACCAATAATTAAATAAGTTATAATCTTTTTTATACAAAATAAAGCAATGAGACATGTATACCCTTTGACCAAAAAAATAAAAATAAAAAACAGAACAAAATAAAGAAAAATAAGGTGAACCAACCACCCAACCATATGCAACCCCCTATCGTTACCACAGCAACACCCACTCCCAGCAGACACAACCTTACTTAAACAATCTCCTACTGTCATCACCCACCGTGGAGGAATCGACGAGCATCTCTATCGTAAGGAGTGCCAAAGCTAGGATGAGCTTGAATTGTTGTAGTGCTACCATCAAATTTCAACTGGTGGTTTGAGCTGCCAAGATTGTTGCAATAAGGTGCCGAGTATCCAGAGAAAATATACGCGGTATGTTTACATAATCCTACGAATTGGACATTCTAACCTTTTTAGTAATTGTAATGCCGAATATGACTCTGTCGAATTTGTGGTGCGAGCACAGCTCTTGATGTCAGATTTTTTTAAAAGGGGTAAACGATTTCTTTTGTCAACGGCTTAGATTATCATGTGATTAATGACCGACTAATAAATTGAGTAATGAAAGGCTTTATTTTGTAAGAAATGATTTATAATGGAGGTGTGGAAAAAAGAAAATAACTTTTGAGAAAATCCATCTTACTTACTTATTTCCAGAATTGCAATGTTGTATCATCAGATACTTGAAATAGACTAATATTAGGCAATATTGTACGGGAAGGTGCACATATTGTAATGCGACAACAAATTGTACAATCATTATATAGAACAATTTAATTGATGAGTGCATCTGAGGTTGGCGTGCCCTGTGATTCAACCAAATTATATGTTTTCCACTCCGCTGTGGCTAACGATCTTCTATCCTATTGCAAATGGCTAACAAATATATCATATTTCACGGAAATGGTGCATGGAATGGGAAGGAGTATGTCGATGGTGATTCGTGGGGAATGATAATGTCAACGGGGGAATATACAATCGCGAATTTAAAACATATTGCACGTGATATAATGAAGGTTGATGTTTCGAGTTTGAAGTTTAAATTTTTCCAGGTAGGTACACTTAATGGAAAGACAGCGCGACTTCCAATTTTGAAGGACATTGATGTTGAGTACATATTTAGGGGGAACAAAGTACCTGAGGTTTATGTCTCAACGACTAATGTATCTCGAAGAAGTAGTAATGAAATGGTCGTGGTTCGATAGGATCTATACTACGTGCAGAGGATATACTTGAGCTTTACAATGTAATTCGAGATGAAGACGAGAGTGGCAGTGACCTAGGTGTGATGGAAACTGATGAGAACTCCTTTAGATGGAGCGATTCCCTATAGAATTTGGGGATGAAGAGTCATCATCCAGTGACAGTTATTCCAGTATGGGTAGAGATGATGGCATAGAACTCTCCACTCACAATTCAGGGAGCCCTAATATTGATGTTGGAGTGACAAGTAGCATGCATGAAAAAGAGCCAACTACTAGAGTAGGATCAGAAGGAACATGGAAGATTGTGGAGGACTCCATGTTGATGCATCTGGGTTTGATCTTAACATTAAAAGATATTCAATGGTAAGAATGAAATGATTGTGGAGGTTAGCATGTATCACATGATAAGGGGAGTGAGCTTTCGAGTGAAGCGTTCTGATTGTAGTAAATGGGAGATGCTCTGCAAGGGCAATATTCTTTGCAACTTCCACATTAAAGCGCAAGGGAGAAATGGGCGATGGAGGTGACTTCATTCACGCCTCATTCATGTTTGGACAGTGTTGAGCGCAGTACTCTGAGATCGTGTTATTCTAAAATAATTATGAAGATGTATTTTCAGAATCAAAGGGATCCGTCCACAGCTATTACATCGAAGGGTATCGTTACAGACTTGAAGCAATGATATGGGCTAGATGTAAAATATTCTCATGCGTTTAGGGCTCACAAGCGTGCAAACACCTATGTTTACGGAATCCTGAAGAGTGTTTCTCTCTACTTCATTCGTATTTGCATACTCTATAAACTACTAATCTAGGCATTATCACCGACCTACCGATGCATACAGATGGGACATTCAAATTTGTATTTTATGCAATTGGTGCAGTCATTGACGGAGTCACCCAGTTTGGCAGACTGATGATTGTAGTCGATGTAGCACATCTCAAAGGGCATTACAAAGGGGTAGTGTTTGTCCCAGTAACTCAGGATCCGAACGGCAATTGTACCCTTTAGCAATCGGAGTTGGAGATGCTGAAAATAATAAATTATGGAGCATGTTTCTGTCAAAGGTTGACAATCTTTTGGGAGACTAGCGCAGTTGTTGATTGTTTCAGATCAACATTCTGCAATCATTAGTGTAATGAGAAATGTTTATCCCGATGTGGCGCATGGTTTGTGTCAATGAAATTTGGCGAAGAAGTTTATTCCTTTTGGAGCTGTTGTTGAACGTATCTTTGAAAGAGCTTCACAATGCTACCACGAATTAGAATTTGATAGGTATGTTGAAATGGTTACTTAGGAGATGGTAGCTTTTGTTACATATCATGGGAGATGATGATGTTCTTGTAATTACCAATTGTTCATTTAAATCTAACTACCCTTTACCCTCCCCAACTCTGTTGTTTCACGTGTCAATGCAGACTTGTGCTCGGACTCAGTGGAAATGATCATGGTGTAAAGATAATGGGCATTCTTGCAAATGCGAGTAGGATCGGTGGGTAAAGGTGCACTTTCCGGTGAGAAGGTATGAGTTCACGATGTCGAATGCTGCAGAGTCATGGAATAATGCGATCCGCTTGTATCATCAATTTCCTATTATTTATCTTATGGAACACATCCGTTAAATAACTCAGGAATTCCATGTATCATGGAGGCATGCGGCGGATAAGTTTTGTGGATTTATTTGCGACAGGGTATCAAAGCATCTTGAAGCCTTGTTAACAGTGCTGATTGTGTTAGTGTGGAGTATTTGGTTGGGCAGCACTTCAAAGTTGTTGCTAGGACAACCTCTTATCTTATTGATCTCGAGCAACATACTGCAAGTGTGGTGTATTCTAGCAAGAAGTTGTGCCATGCCTTCATGTCCTAGCAACGATTAGGTAGTTTCAATTCACTTTTTGATCGCCAATTTTTTCTAATAATAACATTATCTTGCACTGCATGTGTCATTGAAATTATAATTATATACTTTTCACAGTAAAATGAAGGCTGACGTGAATCTTTATGTTGGAGAGTGCTTTAAGAATGAGAAATTTAAAATAATATGGGGTGGGGCCATATATCCGATCCCCAATCCAAAAGATTGGGATGTCCCCGAGGATGTGAAGTGCATTATTTGTAGACCACTGAAATATCCCAAACAAAGTGGATGCCCTAAGCGGAAGAGGACATCTCGAGCGTGGGGTGTGTATTCGTTGTTATAACAAGTGCTCAGTGTACGGAGGATCCAATCACAATCGAGCCTCTTGCTATGCACCTACCTCTTTGGATAGAGCATTAGATAGCAATGGAGTCAGATGGCCTTCAGCTTCCGCGCAAGGTCCACCAAGAGCTCGTTGGACACACAAATGTTCCATCTGCAAAGAGCCCGATCACACGAAGAGGCTTTGTCCAAAATTGTTTTGATGAAGCTCGAGATTAGGTCCATCAAGAGGCCATAAGTTCACCCCGAAACCGGTGATGGGGCTTTCAATTTGAATGTTTATTGATTTGTGTTGAATTAAGAATGAGATATATGATGTAATGTAATTATGTACGGTGTGTTTTAGGGTGTTGGAAATAAAAGACCATCTGCGTGTTCACCTTTTTTCATGTGTCCCCAAGTGTAGGGAATCAATTATAGTTTATCGTGTGACCAAGTAAAAATATCGATCCCAAAGGATAATTCAAGACTATCTATTTAAATCTATTTATAACTATTCTAATATAAGACAAATTCGGGTATTTCAAGTGAATTAATTAATCCCAAGAATAGAGAAAATAAGTACTAAAATAGTAAAATAGCAGATAAAATACATATGGAAGTATTCAAGAGAGAAGACAGATAGCCCTAGGGAATCCAGTTAAATTGGTCAAATCAATTAACTAGACAATAGGTTAGAATCCCTGCAGATTTTATGAAAGCAATCACTTAATTATATTAAATCCCTCATTTAAACTAAACTTAACACATAAACCTGGTTTAAACTTGATGAGCGTTTTCTCAACACACAATATTAATCCCCAAGTATGAAGGATGTTATTGTAGCTTTGATAAGCGACCAAGTGATTATCGAACCCAAAGGACGTAGTATTATTAATTTAATAATATTCTAACGTATTAAGACTACTATAGGAAAATAGTTGTAAGATTAAATAACTCAATTACTAATAATTAAAAGACAATTAAAATAAATAACAGTAGAGATTGAACGAAAGTGAATAAGTGAGAAGATAGGTAGTTCTTCGGGCCATCCAATTTTACTTATTAATTTCCTACCCGTGTACCAATGTTCAACTCTGCCTTGTGGAATATGGAAGCATCACTAAACCATGTAAATCTACTCTATAGATACAAGTAAATAAGCATGTGAAACGTGTGAATTTCCTTGGAGCAAGAGATATAATTCACCCCCATTTTTAGATACTATCAGTATCAATTATATCCCGTGCAATAAGTACTCTAACCCGATATGATCTCCCTTTATAGGTACTATGAAGTTATACTCTTTATCCTACCCATTAACTCGAATAAGATTCAATTAATAAGTATTTATATAAGATAGTTTTAATGAGATTTCGGAATCCCTTCACTTAGAATCATAACATAAAATCCTGCTCAGCAGTGAACGCACTCAATCAATAATCAAGATATGTATTTAGACTCTATATAACAATTAAGTATGCACAAAACAACTCTGAGTATGAATTAGAAATGCATAATCTTATATAAAATAAACCACAAGTAGTGTTGTACGGAGTATACACAAGGAAGTTCAATCAACTTATAAAACTTTCATAAACCTTAGAACTACTGAAGCAGTTCTAGCCCATGATTGATCGAAGAACAATCATGGTGGTTGGATAGATCTTACCCATAGTCTTGAAAATTACAAGATAAATTAAGATGCTAAGTGAACCCTAGATGCGGGCGCTGTTGCGTCTCTCTCCGTCTTGAATCTTCACTTGGTTCTCACTTGATTTGACATACGAATCTCTCTTCACAGCTCCGTGGGTGGTGGTAGGGTTTCGGATGTTGTGTAGAATGAAGGTGGTGAATGGCTCCTTTTTTCCTTACATAGGATCTTTCTTTTATACTTATGAGCTCTCCTTACGGACCTAGAATGGGCTTTTTAAGTGAAAACACGCACTAAAGGTATAAAAATATGGATCCGGACGTGTCTAGCGCATCAGTTCGACCAAAGGCCTTGGTCGAACCGATCACAGTTGGTCAAACCACAAGTCAAATCGACCTATAACACACTGCCAGGTCGCCGGATAGACCCGAATGGATGGTCGAATCAGATGTTTTTTGGTTGAACTACAACTGCATCTGTTTAGGCTTTTGATTCGACCATGGTTTGACCAAATGGCCTGGTCGAACCACAGTGTCGTGGTCAAACCATACTTCTGCCAATTTTCCGATGCCTAGTTCGACCAGAGATGCTAGTTGAACCAACTTCTTCTTGGTCGAACCATGTCCCTGCTTGGTTGAATCGGGCACTTGAACTCCTTTTTCCAGTTCCGATCACTTCTATCCTGTTTTCCTTCAAAAATCCACACAAACGGACTCAAACGCACCTGATTCATGACTTTACACTATACCACACGATTTATCTTGACTTAAGATCAAATCGTACATCATTATTCCAAAAATTAAGGCTCAAAACACATGAATTTACACACTCATCAGACCCCAAACTTACATGTTGCTTGTCCCGAGGCAACGCAATCAAAACATAGGAGTAGTGTAAATTTCACAAGTCCATCTAGTCAAATGCAAGCCATACCTCCACATGCAACTCTATCAACTTAAAACAAGTATCACTCGTATCATATATTTCATTCATGCAAAACATCACTCAACTATAACACAATTCGGAGTACTAATTCATCTAGCTCACAAGATAAGTGTTTACTCTCGCACTCAACTGTAAAATATGTATACTTTAACGGGTTATTATATACGCTCACTTCAATTCATATTTCCGCGTAACTATAAGCTTGGCAAAGATCTCAAAAATCAACTAATAATCACTTTGTTACTAGGATCACAAAGGACTTGTTTTTGGGTTATAATGTTGGCTCTTTGGTAAAGATAGAAAAATATAGATAAAGTGACTAATTCATTAGCAGAGAATTACCTTGGAATTTTACTTTTCATCAAATAGCTTCTCTCTCCTTCTTATTCTAATGATCTCCGCAATTCACTTTTCCTTCTTTTCCTTAGCATCAACATCATCTTTCTTTTTAGTACAAGGGTACCAATTTCGGCTACTACTCTTCTAAGCAGTCGGGGTACCGGTTTCAGGCACTTCCCCTAAATAAGATTTAACCATATTTTCTTTTCTTCAAATTCATGCTACTCAACCCCAAATTTTCTTCCTTTCTTCTCAAACTCAAGGTAACATTTATTTTCCTCAACTCTCTACTAATGAATTGGATATTCAACAAAGCTCAAGTAAAGGATAAACAAAGGCTTTCTAATCAAGACTTGCCAAAGAAAAAGCTTATAAACAAAGGCTTTCGCAATGATTTATATAGTATATGGGAAGGTAAAATTTGGCTAAGTGACTGAAATAAACAATAATGGCCTAAGATCATGTCCTAATAATTCATTAATCATAAGCCTCACACAAGACTCCAAGCAAGTTCTAGAATATAGTCATATGAACGATTCTCACAAGAATAAATTATCATACATTATAGCATAATTTCATAAGGCTCAAATTCTCAAATGGGTAAATAGAATCCTAAGCACTCCTCATAGTATATAATCAAGATCAATTCGCAATGAACTCCACATATTTAACAAGTTATACATGCCTCTCATCAACAAAATCAACACATGCAAAATACGAATGCAACTTACTTAGCAAAGAACCCATCATAACAATCCAAATCAAGTGCCTCCAACCAATCCATCAACAAATATCAAGTATCACAATCTCTATCCAACATCAAATCAGAATATGTCAATATACATGCTACACACACCACAAATACCCATCCTGTAAAGATAAAAAAAGAAGGTGGATGAGATGAAACAGACAAAGGGAAAAAACCTGGTGCAACCTACTCCTCCGGAGCATCATCCTAATCATCATCATCACTCATCTCCGTGCGCCAACGGTCAAAATCCCTATGGAGATTATTCAGCTTCTTATCTAGCTCACGCTCATCAGCCTGTATCTTTCCCAATCTTCTATCCATCTCCACATAGTTGGTATGCAATGCGGTATATCTCATGTCAAGCGCTGTATAACTAGTGGTAAGCAAGCCAAGTTGGCGGTTCGTCTCCTACTGATTGTTGTTCAGATTGGTCAACAGCTCATTCAACAACCTAAACTGCTCCCTCAAGTACTCATCAAGACCAGCCTAATACCGTTGCTGTGGCACTACTAGAATGGATGGTCGTGGCATCTCCGCATGATGCTGTAGGACATCTATCTCGGGATAAATCGGATCCGCTCCATGCATCCCATGCTCATCATGCTACTGCTGCGGCTGCTATGGCCTTTGTCTCCCTTCGTCAATAATTCTTTGTAGCTCTTGGTACATCCCTACAGCGTACATCTTGCTACAGTCCTCCAGTTAGCGTTCCTCAAGCATGTAATTGATATGGCCTCATGCGCCAATGTGCTCATCAACATATTATTGTCACCCCGGATCATAGTCAACTCTGAAACATCGTATGGAAGCATAAAAGAGAAAGGCCTAGACCCCCTAGTGTAGAGCCAATCTCCATTACGATGGTAAGAAAATCCAGCCTTCACACAAATCTGGGTCCTCCAGAGTAGGTGTAATACCAGTGAAGTCCATGTGGTAATGCTTAGTCACAGAAGTCAACAATCCTCCAATTTTCACTCGCTAGAATGTAGAACTCCTAAACTTGTAAAGCTACTGAATCAGATACGATCCCATATTGAACCTTACTCCATTCAACATGCACCATAGAACATATAACTCACCCCCCGATAAATAACTTCCTTCAGACCGGGTGAACTGTGTGTTACCCAATACACGATCCATATATCAAATCACGAGGTTCCTAATCAAAGAAGCGCGAGCATCCTTGGTCTTAAAATCCATGTCCTCTCCAGTAATGGCTCTCCAAAAGTCATTCGCCTTGAAATACCCATTCTCATTCCTGGAAATCCCCCTCGGAGTTTCAAATAAGATGTTAAAATCTTCGGCTGACCACATCCTTTTCTCTCCTCCAAGCTAAAATGAACACTCATAGGGAAGGCCACTCGAACCTTTCTTAATAGTGATCAAACACAGCACCTCAGCAATCACATGGAAGTACGTCGGCTTCTTCAGCTCCACAAAATGACGTATCCCTACTTGGTCAAACATCCACATAATGTCATCTTGATGTGCATTGTGATCATAGCTCCATCATCCTGGTACCTCGTTCGAGCCATTTTATCAGACACGTCACCCCATCACTCCTTTATCTCATCCCAATTCTCCATTTGAATTTTGAAATCCCTAGGCAGCCTCTTGTTAAGCCTTAGCTTCTTTGTGACTTCATCCTCATGGGCTGGCCTGTCTTGCCTCTTCTTCGATCGAGCTTTGGTCACCTTTTCTTTTCCTACAAGAACTATATTTCAATACCAACAAAATAAGAAAAGAAAACTAAGAAAGTTCAACTAACTATGCACTCAACTCTACTCAAGACTTCAAGTCTTAACAAGTATAATCAATTCCAAATGAGCATGCTCCTTACTTCATATGTTCAACAGTTAACATCCATGAATCACAACACATACTACTCCACTTTCACTTCAATTCCAATTCTTCACGTAATACTATCAACACTTGCTCAACCACATTACTTACTCAAGTATGCATCTAACAATTAACACCATTTAACTCAAAATTTAACATGCTTTACTTCACCACTCAAATTTCTCATCAATTTCACATAAACATCAAGGTCTATCAACAAATCAACAATCAAAATTGGACCCATCACTTATTCATACAGAATTTCAAACAAAAATTTAAACTGCACCACGGATTATCATGAAAACGAGTTCAATCAACTTACCCACTCCAAAATCAAGCAATAGAACTTCAATCTTAGGGTAATAGGGTCAAGAGAACATACTTTTTGATCCGGCCATGGCTTGTATGAACTATATATGAAAATCCCCAATTTTGGAAGAAGAACCTAGTTTTTCAACTAATTCACCCCAAATCCGAGAAAAATCGAGCGTTTGAAGGATGGAAAATGGTTTAATCGGAGTGGAATCAAGTAAAATAGGAGTTTATAAGAAAGGATTTTTGGTTCAGAGAGGATTTGAGTGAGGGTGGTGTGAAAAAGTGATTAAAACAGGGGTGAAATCCAATTAAATTCGCGACTTACCTGTGCAATTCGACTCGAACGGGTGGTCGAACCACCTCATCATGGTCGAATCGTGCTTCTGGATAATTTTTAGCATTTGATTCGACCCGAACGGCTGGTCGAATCAAAGTGTCGGTCGAACCGACCTGTTACAAACTTTCAGGTGGCTGGTTCGACCCCAACTCCTGGTCGAATCGCTTATGCTTGATCGAATCGACCTGTAACAAAATTTCTGATCACAAATTCGACCTAGACCACTGGTCGAAGCCTGGTCGAATCACCTTGTGTTTGGTCGAATCGACCTATATTGATCTTTCAGGTTCACAGTTCGACTTGGGCTGCTCAGTTCGACAACTCTCCTTGGTCAAATCGTGGTCGAATCGAGCTCCTGCTCCTTCGAAATTCACTATTCTCCATCCCCTACACTCTGGAAGCAGCTAACACATTTAGGGGTGAAAAGCACTCAGACGATTGAAATATCTCGGAACTATGGGCCCAGTTGAAGTGAAGAGATTTGAATTCCTAAGAACATTAGGTACCAATACGGAGCAAAAATAAGCTAGAGAACCACTAATAAGACTCTTAAATTGTGTGTATATACTCCGCATATGACTCAATAAATAAGACACCACTAAACATTAGGCAAATTATAAAAAATTGACACGTCAAAACCGGTTAAAGTTTCAATACACCGCAAAAAATTAACTTCCCTAACATACGTTACAAAGAAAAGATTATAATCTCCGTGCTACATTGAGGTAAGTACATCACCCCCCCAAACTTAGTAGAAACTATAATCGAAACTAAGTTTGCAAGAAGATGTAATTTCCGATTAGTAAGCATGTCAAATATAAAAATTTCTTACTCACATTAAATAAATAAAATAATAAAACAGGAGGGAAAGCCCCATCAAGTGCTCTTGTTTAACGTCGGAGAGTCACGATGGTACCAAATCAATGCAAGGTATCCTCAAAGACGGCGACTTATAATGCTTTAATCAATGCCCATTCGCTGTTATGATATCTCCGTCCTTGTCCATAAGTTCAAAACTCCCCCCTCCGCAGGCTCTATGGATAATGAATGGTGCCGTCCACTTCGATTTTAATTTTCCTGCAAAAAGCTTCAAACGAGAGTTAAAAAGTAATACCTCATTACCTTGCTTGAATTCCATGTAAGTGATCTTCGAATCCTGCCATTTCTTCATTCTTTCCTTGTAGATCACAGAATTCTTATAAGCCTGAACTCGTCTAGACGATTAATTTGAGTTAATCTAAACTCCTTTTGATCCTTAAGACATAAGTTCAAGCTCCTCAATGCTCAAAAAGCTTTATGTTGAATCTCCACGTGTAAGTGGCATGGCTACCCATAGACGATTTGATACGGTGACATATCAAGCACCGTCTTGTACGCAGTTTGGAACCCCCATAGCGCATCATTGACTTCATAGCCCAATCCTTTCTATTGGTTCCGACTACTTTCTCTAAAATTTACTTAACTTGTGGTTAGAGACCTCGGCTTGCCCATTCGCTTGAGGGTGATAGGGTGTAGTAATTCTATGCTTCACACCGTAATCCTTGAGCACTCTCTCTAGAAGCTTATTGACGAAGTGGGAACCTCCTGTTGGATTATATACTAAAAGTCTAGCTTTAGTATGAACAATGTCATAACAATATTTGAAATGAGAATCATTGATCAAATGATTGTATCTTATAATTTATTTTATATGCATGATGCAATAGTCCATTTACTTTATACTGTAGATAATATGTTGTGCGACAACATGCAGAAGATCATATTATCGGTTTCCTTATAAAGTATAAACAGATGCTCACAATTGAGATAGACGGGGACTCTCTATCGGTATGGTTGTAGTGTGATTTGGTATTAGCTTGTCTTGGCTATAGAATCACATTAGTGCACTTGTGTGTATTGAGCAGGACCGCTTGAGATCGTTCGACTTATACTGACTTATAGAAGAACTTGATCTCTGTTATTATGGAAGTTCGTGCTCTTAATCCCTATACAATAACCTCGGCACGTAGGGCAGTATGTATTTCTTTGATTCATCAACGGGTGAGATTTATAAGTATTAAATCAACAAACTCGGTGAGTTGGGAAGTAGTGCTGTATCTATGGTGTGCTGTTGATTGTAGAAGGAATCCATGTCCGACATAGGTTGATGATGTCCCCTTGAGGAGCTCATAAGGTTTATCATGTAAATCTTGCAAGTGGATTAATTTCCGGCATGATAATAAGGTTGAGTGGTACTACTCTCGGATGAGATATTAATTAATTTGAGTTATCAGTAACTTAATTAATTAATGGACATTGTTTTTCTTAAACATGGGGAGACCATCGGGCTTATAATAAGAAGGAGCCCAGAACATAATTTTGGGATTGGACGGGTAGTGCAGTAATAATATTTTAGTGGACTATATTATTATTATTGGATTTAATTAAAAGCTTTGGGCTAAGCTTGGTTAATTAAATTCAATTGAGGCCCAGTCCAATTTCTCCTCCTGGTCCCTGCTGTAGCCAAATATATAAGTGAACTCAGCTTCCTGGAACCCTCAGATAATTCCTGCGCCTCTTTTGGTGAGAGAAGGGAAAAGAAGCAGATTGAGAGGTCCTGCAGACTGTTGCCCACACAACAGCAGGATCACACTTGGGACATACAGTAGAAGATCAGAGGTAGTTCTCTACAGTTCATCCTCTACACCAACCCAGAAGTACGGTAAACGATTTTATTGCTTCCGCTGTTATTGTTTGCCTGTTTTACTAACGAATCACGTTGAACCGCATGATCCAATTGCCAACAATTGGTATCAGAGCGTTGGTTTCGGGGTGAAACGTGAGTCGTTAGGTGGGTTGTGATTATATGATTAATTGTTTTAATCTGGAATAATCGCATGTTTGTAAACCCAGAATTATGTTATTGATTAATTTGATTATGTGATATAATCTGGAAATAATATCATGGGTTCTGTAATATTGTTATATGTGTGATTGTTTATTGTTTGTTCAATACTGGATACATTACACACACATTGTTTATCACGACGCACACACTGCTCCATGGGTGTGTATCCGGCGGCGCGTGAATAGAAGAAGTCAGACGGCGGCGCGTGGTCTCTGGAAAATGATGGGAGCCCGACGGCCGGCTGAAGGCGCTGACTGGCGTTGGCTGGGCGGCTCTGCAACTCCCGGTTGCTGGTGTGAAGGCGACCACTGGCACCCGATGCGGCAAGAGACAGATTAGTCGACCGCAACAGGGCGGGAGGATGGTTGCGAGACGTGGCTGGGTTCCAAGCAAGTCGCTGATGCTTCCGGTTGAACCAGTGGTGGGTTCTGGTCGCATCAGGAAGCGACCCGATGGAGTCCTCCATGTATTCAGGGCTGCTGAATCGTGGTTAGGGGCGACGTTTGATTGAAGGAAAAGTCCGGCTGGGCGACTCGAGGTTATTTCGGGCGAGTCGCCGGTGGATTCGATCGAGTAAGTAGGGATCCGAGAGAGTCCATGTTTTGAGCAGATCCAGCGGCGTGTCTGCAGTGGGTTCCAGCGACTCAGCGGTGGATTTCGACTCATTTCGATCGTGTCTCCATCACTCCCTATTTTCGATCTGGTCGATCGGCAAGGATTGGAGCAGAAGGTACGACTCCGGTGGGCTGACGGAACCACCACCTTGTGCAGCCGGCACCGGGTCGTGCTGTTCTGATTGGAGTCGTGTACGGCAGATGGCTGGTGCCGTGTTGTTGCCCAGTCGTATTTGGTCTTCAACGAACAGTGGCGCTCGTGGACTGCTGTCGGCGGCAGCACTGATGGCAGATCCCAGTCGGTCGGCGGCGGAGAGAATGGCCGCAGGTGCAGCCGGCTGCATGTACGAGCAGCGACGGGCAGCGAGGAAACCCGGCGGCTGTCGGCGCGGCTTGATTTCAGGGACGGATGAAGGCGGCTGTGATTTAGGGCAGAAGTTGTGTTTGGGCTGCCCAATGGGCCCAATTTTAATTAAAATAGTTAAAGGCTGCTCAATATTATAATGGTATTAGGTTGCAGGGACTATTTTTCTTATAATTAGTTTTGGGCTGCTGGGCCCAATTTTATTAAGGAGTTTATGGGCCCAATTCAGTAATTAATAAAAGGCTGGCTCAATTTATTTTAATTTGGTTGTTGGGCTTATGAGTCCAATTTAATTAAAATATGTTTTGGGCTGCTGGGCCAATATTAATTGCTGGTTTTAATTAATTGTGAGTAATGGGCCAAGCATGATAAATTAATTAGTTATATTAATGGACTAATTTTGTGCTAGTGGGCTTGGTGGACTTAATTTAATTTTGGGCTAAGATTATGGGCCATGGATAATGGGCTTGATTAATTATTTAATCTGCTGCTCATTTTGTGCTAATTTGTTACTCTTGGGCCCAAATTAATTGATCCACCATTTATGCAATTAATTATGATATAACTGATTTAATTGTTTTAACTTGACAATTAATTGTTATATATGTAAGGCATGTTCTATGTGATTTACTTATTTAAATTGCTGTTAATAGAAGCATGTCTTAGTTGTATATTTTATTCTGGAATTTTATATGCAAGTTAAAAAACCCTCGGTGTTTAAATAACTAAGTGGGAGAGGGGATTGGTAATTAATTCCCGCGGCCTCCATTATTGGTTTGTTAGCAATGTGAATAGACTTGCGCGTCGGCATTAGAGCCTTCCTTCCCATCAGATGAGTTTATTCATGGATTGCTGGAACAGACTTCATTAAATAATTACGTTTGTAATGTGATGCATATGAACTTGCGCGTTGGCTTAGACCTTCCCTATCGGATGAGTTTATATGCGGTTCACTGGTACAAACTTGTAATTGATGACTGTAGGAAGTTATCCGAGCGCGTATGTACTTCTCCATCTGTAAGGCACACAAGCTTGGGCCGCGGACTTGGGGTCAAATAATGGTGTACACTTAGATGTAAATAATAAGTATCCTCCCCATCGGAGTCACTGCTTTTATTTGCATGGCTAAAGAGGAACCGACTATTAATTATTTTGTCATAAAGTTAGGTTGACAAATGAAATTAATGGGTAAAACCTTCTCTTGTAAATGTTCGGGTTTGTAAACGTCCACACTATCGTGGCTTGCAGACTCACGGTGCTTGAGATGTCGGTGAATTTTATTTTATATTGTTTTGAGGGAATCGATATAAAAGAATAAAATTCGAAGATTTGATCGGTAAATTTATTTGTGATTCTCTGAATTTTGAATGGTTTTATTTCACTAATTATTAACTAAAAGACATTATATTTACTTGTCCAAATTAGATGATTGGAAAAGAATCTTGGTTTTGAACTTTACTGCTTAAGAAAATACATGTGTGTTCTCACAAAGGACATCTCATGATGCCTATTAAAGTCTCTAGTGAAGAGATGAGAGGTTCATAGAAATATGATGGTCTCATGTAACTCTTCGGATACTTGAGTAAATTAAAAGGCAGAAGATCATGGTTCAATTGATGAATGAATTGGAAAAGCTTGGAATAGAAATTGAAAGGGAAACCTAAATCAATTTATTCTTCACAATTTGCCTGGATGTTTTGAGCAAGTTCTACCTGAAATACGAGAGATTGTATATGGTGGGAAACTTCTAACAAAACATGTGGCAAAAGAAAGCCATTATTCATCATGATGTGAACAAGTTTAATATCTTATTTACTAATGGTTTAAACATGATTAGTGATGGCATCTACTGACTCGAAGTATGTAGATACTGGAATCACTAAATGTTTATCACTAAGTAAGAATAAGATTTTTAATAACATGGGTAAAACTACAAAGGTAGTGGCTATTGCAGTGGGAGTTGTTTATTTATCTCATGATAAGAATAAACGATTGATTATGAGAAATTATCTTTTCGTACGTTTCATAGAAAGAATTTAATTTCGATTTCTATGCATTAACGGATGGACACTTCATTTCATTTAAATGACATGGTCATAGTAATGAGGAATGAGGTTATAACCCGTTAAAGTACGTTGGTGGATAAAAAGTATACTCTTGAATCATGTACATCCCACAGATGCAATAAAAAGTAGTTAAATAATGCATCTTCTAATATAAGTAAGAGAAAGGAACCTTCGAAAATGAACTAAACATACATTTGGCGTCTAAGATTAATTCATTTTACTTGAGTATGATTCAAATGTTGATAGCCGATAGACCGTAAGGTTTATCTGAAGTGGAAACTATCGGACTTGCGAGTCTTGCTTGGAAGTAAAAATGATTAACTGCCTTTTCAAGGCTATGGGGTGTAGAGCAAAATATATGTATGTTGGAATTAGTTCATTCTGATTCAAGCGAACCTAATACTATCCAGGCGAGAGGTGGTTATGAATATTCGAAGATTATTCTGGAAACCAATATATTTATATGATGCACTGCATGTCTAAGTTCTTTGATTAATTCAAGAATTGTAAGGCTGGTACAGTGAAGCGTCATGGAAAATATATTAAGTCATTACGATTCAATCATGATGGCGAATACCTCTTGGGATAGTTATGAACTATTGATCAGAAGTTGAGATCAAATCTCAAGTTGACTGCACCGGGTATGCCCCAAACTGAATGGTGTGGTGGGTAGAAGGTATAAGGCTCTTATGGTAATGATTAGATAGATGATGAATTATTTGGAATAATTAAATTCATTTTATGGATATGCCCTAGATACAGTAATTCGTGAAACATTTGTCTGTATATGGGATATCCTAGAAAAATGGAGGGTGATTTATTTAGTCCAAAAGATCAAAGGGTGATTGTCAACACAAACACTAGATTTTTGGATAAGGACTATGTAATAAATCACAAACCCATGTGTAAATTGTTCTAAAGGAAGTGAGAGGAAAACACAAAGTGTAAGTACCAAGTGTACAAGAGGATATACCACAAGGTAAACTGCAACGCGTGTCACGTCTGATACACAATTACATGTAGTGCCTTGTCGTAGTGGGAGGGTTGTATGACAACCCATAAATATATGTTTTGGGAGAGTCGTGAGACTTGATCCCTAGTGAACATGGTATTGTCCCACGGATACGACGTAGCACTACAAGATGAAAATACGGAATCTTAGTAAGTTACAATGAATGTTGAAATAGAATCTACGGATTCTATATTAAGTCTTGGAACTTGTATGACCACTAAATGGTGTAAAAGCCATTGCAAGTGGTCAAAGGAAATAAAAGAGGATCATATGGAAAGGTGAAAACCTTGGAAGCAAAGCTTGTTGCGAAAAAGTGTACTCAGAAAAAAATGGTTCGATTATGAGGAAACATGTTCGCTGGAAGCTATGTTTATGTTGATCCGGATTCTTTTATTGCTGCAATGAGGAACAGCAAATAGATGTCAAAGACAGCTTTCCTGATTGGAAGTCTTGAGGAAAACATCTATGTGAAGCGACCAGAGTGATTCATTGCAAAATACTAATAGCAATTTGATAGTAAGCTTAAAAATGTCCAGCGATGGACTAAAGCAAGCTTTAAGATCGTGAAGCATCTGTTTTGATTAGGTAATCCAGTGGCATGGATTTAAATCAATGAGCGGATGAGTCTTGTGTGTTGAAAAGAGTGACGGAAATGTGGTGGTGTTTCTTGTACTATACGTAGATAGAATCTTGCTCATTGAAGACAATGAAAGAGTATTATCGGGCGTATAGGTATGGTTAATAAAGCGGTAGAGATGAAGGACTTAAGAAAGGCAAAATATATCCTTTTGATCACGGTAATACGGATCACAAGAAAGGATATTATGCTTATCTCAAGTTTCATAAAATGATACAGTCCATACTCGTTTAGCATGTAAATTTATCTAAGTGAATGTGTCTTTGAGACACAAGAAGAAGATAAAGAGGATGAAAGCGGTTCCTTATGCTTCGGCGAATAAGGAAGCTTAATCTAAGGAATGCTATGAACGATGTTGGATATCTATTTTGCTGAATGCATGAACAGTGGGTATCAACGTAACCCGGAACAAGAATGATGTGTTGGATTGTATACTAAAAGTCTAGCTTTTTGTATGAACAATGTTGTAACAATTAATTTGAAATGAGAATCATATGATCAAATGATTGCATCTTATAATGTTCGATGCAATAGTCCACTTACTTTATACTGTAGATAATATGTTGTGCGACAACACGCGGAAGATCGTTCGATTTATACTGACTTATAGGAGAACTTGATCTCAGTTATTATGGATGTTCGTGCTCTTAATCCCTATACAATAACCTCGACACATAGGGCAGTATGTATTTCTTTGATTCATCAATGAATGAGATTTACATGCAATTAAATCAATAAACTCGGTGAGTTGGGAAGTAGTGCTGTCTCTATGGTGTGCTGTTGATTGTAGAAGGAATCCGTGTCCGTCATAGGTTGATGATGTCCCCTTGAGGAGCTCATAAGGATTATCATGTAAACCCTGCAGGTGGAATTTATTCCGGCATGATAATGAGGTTGAGTGGTACTACTCTTGGATGAGATATTAATTAATTGAGTTGTCAGTAACTTAAATTAATTAATGGACATTGTATATCTTAAACATGGGGAGACTAACGGGCTTATAATAAGAAGGAGCCCAAAACGTAATTTTGGGATTGGTATGGTAGTGCAGTAATAATATTTTAGTGGAATATATTATTATTATTGGACTTAAGTATAAGCTTTGGGCTAAGCTTGGATACTTAAGCCCAATGGAGGCCCAACCCAATTTCTCCTCCTGGTCCCTGCTGTAGCCCATATATATAAGTCACCTCAGCTTATCTGGAACCCTAATCTAATTCATTATTCACGTGTGATGAGGGTTGAGAGCAGATTGAGTAGGTCTCGTAGATCGTCGCCCACACGACGTCGAGATCGGACTTGGGACATACAGCAGAAGACCGGAAGGTCGTTTGTTGCTGCAGTTCGTCATGTTCCAAAATTCATATAAAATCGTACAATTCTTCGATTTTGATGTATTATATACTGATGGAAAGTCGTCGAAGAGAGGATCGTCTGAGCATAAAGATCACTCAATTCCGACATCAGAAGAGGAACTTATAGCTATTCTCGTGGGACTGCGCAGACTGCCAGCGAGAATTCAACCTCTACATCAACCCTTGGTGAAAGGTAATGCGTTTCATGTTTACTTGCTTCCGCTGCTTGTTAGAAATTCATGGAACCCTAATGGGTCACGTTAACCAAACGATCGAGCACCAACAATTGGTATCAGAGCTTCGGTTTCGTGGTGAAGCGTGACACGTTAGGATAGGGTTTATGTGATTAATTTTTCGGAATTAGGATCACATGTTTAGGGTTTTGGTTTTATTGCGCAAACCATGAATATCCCTGTGTAATATATACCCTATATCATATCTATTTGTCCATGGTTGTGTGTGAGAGGATTCGACGAAAACTGTTCGTCAATTTCACATGCAAGGAAGAAAGAGAGGGCAAAAATAGAATCACGCTTTTGAGAGAAAATCCAGCGTAGTGATATTGCAGAGGCAATAACCAGAGTTTCAACGGTCGGATTGATCTGTAATTTGGTCAACACGTTCAGAACTTGTGGATGTACATTCTGAACGGTGGAGATCGAATTTGGAGCCTTTTCTTGCTGGGAGTACGCTGAAAACAGAAGCAGATATTTGGGCGATTCTGTTTTTGCGCAGTCGAGGGAAAAGTGCCGTTTCTGACATCGTTGGATCAAGCTTTAATTTGGTCAGCACATTCAGACCTTGTGGATGTACATTCTGAACGGTGAAGATCGAATTTGGAGCCTTTTCTTGCTGGGAGTACGCTGAAAATAGAAGCAGATATTTGGGCGATTCTGTTTTGCGCAGTCGAGAGAAAAGAGCCGTTTCTCACAAAATAACCGTTGGATTGATCTGTAATTTGGACAGAATGTTCAGGACTTATAGTAGTAGATTCTGGACGGTGAAGATTGGATTCTTAGCTTCTTTCAGTTTCGAACTACGAACGACAGTTGGTGTAGTTTGGTGTTGCGCGTTGGGCTGAACTTGGTTCCATGCAAGTAGGCCCTTGGACGAGCGACAGTCCGGGCGAGAGGCGCTCGTCAAGGCACTTGGGGCGCTCCCTGACATAATTGGCGGTGGGATATGACGATGGACGTCTTGGGGCACAAGCAATCCTGCTTGTTGCGTAAGGCATCGATTCCACAGTAGGAGTGTCGGATAAGACATTAAAATTTAGAGGCGTTTTTATTCCTAATATATATAACTGTCATAATTGATTTAATTGTCTATTATTGTTATATATATATGGATGCCTGATCTCTATGATTTATTGTCTTATATAGAAGCATGCTAGATTGCGTATTATATTTGGTATATTATATGCATGTATTGCTAGAGTGTTGGATAAGACATCCAATTTTAGGAAAACTAATTCCTAATATATAACTGCCATAATTGATTGTCTATTATTGTTATATATGGATGTTGAATTGATTCCTAATATATAACTGACATAATTGATTTAATTATCTATTATTGTTATATATGGTTGCTCGTCGATATCGATGATTTTGATAATCTAGACGATATGACGATCGATATCAATAGTTTCAGAATTTTGATAATCTTGATGTTTTTCGAATATTTGATAATCTAGTTGATATCGATGATTTTGATAATTTGGACGACATCGACGGTCGATATCGATGGTTTCGAAAATTGGACAATCTGGAAATTTTGAAAATTTGATAGTCTGGAAGTCTTTGCTGATATTCGTGCCTGGTGGCGAACAATCGAATTCGCTGATATATAACTGTTAATGATTGATTTAATTATTGATTATTGTTATATATGTATGCATGACTCTCTGTGATTTACTGCCTTATGTGCCGTAATAGAAGCATGCTAGCGTTGCGTATTTTATTCTGAATATCATATGCATGTAAAAACCCTCGGTGTTAAATTACTAAGTGGGAGAGGGGATTGGTAAATATTCCCGCGGCCTCCATTATTGGTTTGTAAGTGATGTGAGTAAACTTGCGTGTTGGCAATAGGCCTTCCTCCCTAACGGATGAGTTTATTCACGGATCACTGGTACAGACTTCATTACATAATTATTATTTGTAATGTGGTACATGAACTTGCGTGTTGGCAATAGGCCTTCCTCCCTAACGGATGAGTTTATGTGGGGCTCACTGGTACAAACTTATAATTGATGATTGTAGGAAGCTATCCGAGCGCGTGTGTACTTCTCCAACTGTAAGGCACACAAGCTCGCGCAGTGGACTTGGGATCAAATAATGGTGTACACTTAGGTGTAAATAATTAGTATCCTCCCCAACGGAGTCACTGCTATTATTTGCATGGCTAAAGAGGAACCGACTATTAATTATTTTGTCATAAAGTTAGGTTGACAAATGAAATTAATGGGTAAAATCTTCTCTTGTAAATGTTTGGGTTTGTAAACGTCCACACTAACGTTGCTTGCAGACTCACGGTGCTTGAGATGTCGGTGAATTTTATTTTTATATAGTTTTGAGGGAATCAATATAAAAGGATAAAATTCGAAGATTTGATCGGTATATTTATTTATGATTCTCTGTAATTTCAAATGGTTTTATCTCGCTTATTGTTGACTAAAAGAAATTATATTTACTGGTCCAAAATTAGATGATTAGAAAAGAATATTGGTTTTGAATTTTACTGCTTAAGAAAATACATGTGTGTTCTCACAATGGACGTCTCATGATGCCTATTAAAGTCTCTAGTGAAGAGATGAGAGGTTCATAGAAATATGATGGTCTCATGTAACTCTTCAGATACTTGAGTAAGTTAAAAGGCAGAAGATCATGATTTAATTTGATGAATGAATTGGGAAAGCATGGAGTATAAATTGAAGGAAAACCTAGATCAATTTAATTCTTTGTGAATTGCCTAGATGTTTTTGAGTAAGTTCCACCTGAATTACAATAGGATGTATATGGTGGAAAACTTCTGGCAAAACATGTGGCAAAGGAAAGCCATTTTCATCATAATGTGAAAAAGTTTTATATCTTATTCACTAGTTGTTTAAAACATGATTAGTGATGGCATTTACTGACACGAAGTGTGTAGATACTGGAATCACTAAATGTTTATTACTAAGTGAGGATAAGATTGTTATGACATGGGTAAAACTACAAGAGTAGTGGCTATTGCAGTGGGAGTTGTCTATTTATCTAATGATATGAGTAGACGTTTGATTTTATGAAATTGTCTTTACGTACATTTTCATAGAAAGAATTTGATTTCAGTTTCTATGCATTAATAGATGGATACTCCATTTCATTTAAATGACATGGTCATTATAATGAATGATAGAGTTGTAATCTGTTATGGTACGTTGGTGAATAATTTGTACACTCTTAAATCATGTTTATCCCCTGGATGCGACAAATAGTAATTAATAATGAGTCTTCTAATCTAGTAAGAGAAAGGTACCTTCAGAAATGAATTTTCCACCTTCATGGTGTGACGAATAGAAGGAATAGCACTCTTATGGTAGTGATTAGATAGATGATGAATTATTTGGAATTACTAAATTCATTTTATGGATATGTCCTAGGAACAGTAATTCGTAAGAATGTTTTTCTATTTGTGGGATATCCTAGAAAAATGAAGGATGATTTATTTAGTCCACAAGATTGAAGAGTGATTGTTAACATAAACACTAGATTTTTGGAAAAAGGACTATGTAATAAATCAAATACCCATGTATAAGTTGTTCTAAAGGAAGTGAGAGGAAAACACAAAGTATAAGTACCAAGTGTACAAGAGGATATACCACAAGGTAAACTGCAACGCGTGTCACGTCTGATATACAATTGCATGTAGTGCCTTGTCGTAGTGGGAGGGTTCTTCGACAACTTGTAAGATACATATTTTGGGAGAGTCGTGAGGCTTGGTCCCTAGTAAACATGGAGTTAACCCACGAATACGACGAAGAACTACAAGATAGAAATGCGAAATCTTAACAAATTGCAATAAATGTTGAAATAGAATCAATAGATTCTAAATAAGATCTGGATGATTGTAGAACCACGGATGGTGTGAAAACTATTGGAAGTGGTCATACAAAATAAAAGAGGATCATACAGTAAGGTGAAAACCTTAGAAGTAAAGCTTGTTGGGAAAAGGTAAACTCAGAAAGAAAGGGTTCGATTATGAGAAAACCTGTTCGCCAGTAGCTATGCTTATGTTGATCCGGACTCTTTTATTTGTTGCTACTCATATGAAATATGAGGGATAGCAAATAGATGTCGAGACAACTTTCCTGATTGGAAGTCTTAAGGGAAACATCTATGTGAAGCAACCAGAATGATTCATTGCAAAGAGCTAAGAGCATTGTGATAGTGAGCTTAAAAGTGTCCATTAATGGACTAAAACAAGCTTCAAGATCATGAAACATCCGTTTTGATGAGGTAATCCAGTGACATGGATCTAATCAATGATCGGATGGGTCTTGTGTATTGAAAAGAGTGATGGAAACGTGGTGGTATTTCTTGTACTATACGTAGATGATATATTGCTCATTGGAGACAATGAAAGAGTATTGTTGGGCGTATGTGTATGGATAATAAAGCGGTATGAAATGAAGGACTTAAGAAGAGCAAAAATATCCTTTTGATCACGGTAATACGGATCATAAGAAAGGATATTATGCTTGTCTCAAGCTTCATGAATTGATACGATCCTTACTTGTTTTAGCAAGTGACTTTATCTAAGAAAATATGTCTTGAGACATAAAAGGAAGATAAAGGTGATGAAAGCGGTTCCTTATGCTTCGGCGAATAAGGAAGCTTAATCTTAGGAATGCTATGCGCGAGAATGGATATCTATTTTGCTGAACGCATGAACAGTGGGTATCAACGTAACCCGGAACAAGAATGATGAACTGTGGTAAGACATATATGAAGTGCCTGAGAAGGACTGAAAATTATACGTAAGCTTACTGGGCAAATTCACTGCTTCTTGTGGATTACGTAGATTCGGATTTTTTAGTCAGATTGGACGGCAGTAAATCCACCTCAAGGTTATGTGTTTAATTTTAGGAAGTTGAGTCATAATATGGAGGAGTGTTATATAGAAATATATTTCAGACTCCGGACTCCATCATGGAAAGATGATAAATTGGAGCCTATAAGGCAGCCAAAGTATCTGTATGACTCTAGAAACTTCAAGATGGACTTCGAAGTGTTTCTAAGTTTGTCCAAGGATATCACAATTTATATTGATGATATTGGTGCAGTTGCAAACTTGAAGGAATCACGAGCCCATAAGGCAATTAAACACATGGAGTGCAAGTACCACCTGTTACGAGAAATCGTATGATGAGGGGAAGGTTGTTGTCGCCTAGATTGCATCGGATGATGACCTAGTAAATCCATTTACAAGGATATTAAGGCGAGAGCTTTTAATGGTCGTGTAGTGGGAGTGGGAATCAGATGTATGGCGGAAGACATGACATCATAGTCTTTTAGTATAAGTGGGAGATTGTTGGATTGTATACTAAAAATCTAGCTTTTTGTATGAACAATGTTGTAACAATTAATTTGAAATGAGAATCATATGATCAAATGATTGCATCTTATAATGTTCGATGCAATAGTCCACTTACTTTATACTGTAGATAATATGTTGTGCGACAACACGCGGAAGATCATATTATCAGTTTCCTTATAAAGTATAAACAGATGCTCACAATCGAGATAGACGGGGACTCTCTATTGGGATGGTTGTAGTGTGGTTTGGTATTAGCTTGTCTTGGCTATAGAATCACATTAGTGCACTTGTGTGTATTGAGCAGGACCGCTTGAGATCGTTCGATTTATACTGACTTATAGGAGAACTTGATCTCAGTTATTATGAATGTTCGTGCTCTTAATCCCTATACAATAACCTCGACACATAGGGCAGTATGTATTTCTTTGATTCATCAATGGGTGAGATTTACATGCAATTAAATCAATAAACTCGGTGAGTTGGGAAGTAGTGCTGTCTCTATGGTGTGCTGTTGATTGTAGAAGGAATCCGTGTCCGTCATAGGTTGATGATGTCCCCTTGAGGAGCTCATAAGGATTATCATGTAAACCCTGCAGGTGAAATTTATTCCGGCATGATAATGAGGTTGAGTGGTACTACTCTTGGATGAGATATTAATTAATTGAGTTGTCAGTAACTTAAATTAATTAATGGACATTGTATATCTTAAACATGGGGAGACTAACGGGCTCATAATAAGAAGGAGCCCAAAATGTAATTTTGGGATTGGTATGGTAGTGCAGTAATAATATTTTAGTGGAATATATTATTATTATTGGACTTAAGTATAAGCTTTGGGCTAAGCTTGGATACTTAAGCCCAATGGAGGCCCAACCCAATTTCTCCTCCTGGTCCCTGCTGTAGCCCATATATATAAGTCACCTCAGCTTATCTGGAACCCTAATCTAATTTATTATTCACGTGTGATGAGGGTTGAGAGCAGATTGAGTAGGTCTCATAGATCGTCGCCCACACGACGTCGAGATCGGACTTGGGACATACAGCAGAAGACCGGAAGGTCGTTTGCTGCTGCAGTTCGTCATGTTCCAAAATTCATATAAAATCGTACAGTTCTTCGATTTTGATGTATTATATACTGATGGAAAGCCGTCGAAGAGAGGATCGTCTGAGCATAAAGATCACTCAATTCCGACATCAGAAGAGGAACTTATGGCTATTCTCGTGGGACTGCGCAGACTGCCAGCGAGAATTCAACCTCTACATCAACCCTTGGTGAAAGGTAATGCGTTTCATGTTTACTTGCTTCCGCTGCTTGTTAGAAATTCATGGAACCCTAATGGGTCACGTTAACCAAACGATCGAGCACCAACATGATGAACTGTGGTAAGACATTTATAAAGTGCCTGAGAAGGACTGGAAATTATATGTGGACTTACTGGACAGATTCACTGCTTCTTGTGGATTACGTAGATTCAGATTTTTTGTCAAATTGGACGGTAGTAAATTCTCCTCAAAGGTTATGTGTTTAATTTTAGGAAGTAGAGTCATAATGTGGAGGAGTGTTATATAGAAATATATTTCAAACTCCGGACTCCATCATGGAAAGATGATGAATTGGAGCCTATGAGGCAGCCAAAGTATCTATATGACTCTAGAGACTTCATGATGGACTTTGAAGTGTTTCTAAGTTTGCCCAAGGTAATCACAATTTACATTGATGATATTGGTGCAGTTGCAAACTTGAAGAAATCACAAGTCCATAAGGCAATTAAACACATGGAGCGCGAGTACCACCTGTTACGAGAAATCGTATGATGAGGGGAAGGTTGTTGTCGCCTAGATTGCATCGGATGATGACCTAGTAAACCATTTACAAGGACCTTAAGGCGAGAGCTTTTAATGGTCGTGTAGTGGGAGTAGGAATCAGATGTATGGCAGAAGACATGACAGCATAGTCTTTTAGTATAAGTGAGAGATTGTTGGATTGTATACTAAAAGTCTAGCTTTAGTATGAACAATATCATAATAATATTTGAAATGAGAATCATTGATCAAATGATTGCATCTTATAATTTATTTTATATGCATGATGCAATAGTCCATTTACTTTATACTGTAGATAATATGTTGTGCGACAACACGCAGAAGATCATATTATCGGTTTCCTTATAAAGTATAAACAGATGCTCACAACTGAGATAGACGGAGACTCTCTATCGGTATGGTTGTAGTGTGGTTTGGTATTTGCTTGTCTTGGCTATAGAATCACATTAGTGCACTTGTGTGTATTGAGCAGGACCGCTTGAGATCGTTCGACTTATACTGACTTATAGAAGAACTTGATCTCTGTTATTATGGAAGTTCGTGCTCTTAATCCTTATACAATAACCTCGACACGTAGGGCAGCATGTATTTCTTTGATTCATCAATGGGTGAGATTTATAAGTATTAAATCAACAAACTCGGTGAGTTGGGAAGTAGTGCTGTATCTATGGTGTGCTGTTGATTGTAGAAGGAATCCATGTCCGACATAGGTTGATGATGTCCCTTTGAGGAGCTCATAAGGTTTATCATGTAAATCTTGCAAGTGGATTAATTTCCGGCATGATAATAAGGTTGAGTGGTACTACTCTCGGATGAGATATTAATTAATTTGAGTTGTCAGTAACTTAATTAATTAATGGACATTGTTTTTCTTAAACATGGGGAGACCATCGGGCTTATAATAAGAAGGAGCCCAGAACATAATTTTGGGATTGGACGGGTAGTGCAGTAATAATATTTTAGTGGACTATATTATTATTATTGGATTTAATTAAAAGCTTTGGGCTAAACTTGGTTAATTAAATTCAATTGAGGCCCAGTCCAATTTTCCTCCTGGTCCCTGCTGTAGCCCAATATATAAGTGAACTCAGCTTCCTGGAACCCTCAGATAATTCCTGCGCCTCTTTTGGTGAGAGAAGGGAAAAGAAGCAGATTGAGAGGTCCTTCAGACTGTTGCCCACACAACAGCAGGATCACACTTGGGACATACAGTAGAAGATCTGAGGTAGTTCTCTGCAGTTCATCCTCTACACCAACCCAGAAGTACGGTAAACAATTTTATTGCTTCCACTGTTATTGTTTGCCTATTTTACTAACGAATCACGTTGAACCGCACGATCCAATTGCCAACACCTCCATCGCTTACTAGTGCTCGAGGGACTCCATAGCGGGCAAAGATATGTTTCTTCAAGAAAGACAACACTGTCTTTGAATCATTCAAGCAAGTAGGAATGGCCTCCACCACATCAATGTTGTGACACTGCGTCTCCATTGGCATCTTCATTTCTTTATCAAGGTTGAACAACACCTCTTCTTTATCCATGCGCAGCCTTAGCTCACCCTTTTGAACATCAATCACAGCTCCAGCTATAGCAAGGAATGATCTTCCTAAGATAAGGGGAACATTATCCTTGTCATCCTCCATCTCGAGTACAAGAAAGTCCACAGGAAAAACTAGTTTCTCTACTTTCACTAATGTGTCTTCAATCATCCCTTTTGGAAAGGTCATAGACCGATCCGCTAGTTGTAGAGCAACCGTTGTAGGAGTTAACTCCCCCAAACCAAGCCTTTGAAATATCGACAAGGGTATCAAATTGATGCTTGCCCCAAGATTGCACAAAGCTCGTCGTGCCGGCCCCCTTCCCAATCTCACATAGAATAGTGAAGCTTTCTGGATCCTTTAACTTTGCTGGCAGCTTCCTCTGTATGATCGAGCTGTAGTTCTTAGACAAATTCACTGTCTCAATTCCATTTAAGCTTCTCTTCTTCAAAAGTATGTCATTTAGGAAGCGGGCATAGTATAGCATCTCCAAGCGTGCTTTAGAGAAAGAAATGCTCAAGCTTATCATGTTTATGATATGTGGAAACTTCTTGAACTTTTCTTCCAATCACTTCTTCACTAGCTTGAAAGGAAACGGAGGAGGTACAAGGTGTGGTGGTCGAACCAGGCGAGTAATGGTCGAACCGCACTTCTGCAAGTTTGTTCTCCCTGGACAGGTTAGTTCAACCATGATTCGACCAATGAGATTAGTCGAACCATGATGATAGTGGTCGAACCGTGCTTCTAAAAAAACAGAGTGCTCTGGACAGGCCAGTTTGACTGGTCGAACCATATCAATTTTGATCGAACCACTCAACTGTGATCTCCGGATGTTGCCCAGGTGCCTGGTTCGAACTCATTTCCAGCATCATAGGTCCGTCATACTACGTTCCAAACCTCAACGTGATGACATGGCACTACTTCAGATTCGCTATACTTTGCAATGAGAACTTACCTTTCTCTACGGTTTGCGTCAATTGGTTGACATTCCCAGCCATCTCCCCATCAACAAGTCTTTCATTTGCTTAGAAATATCATCATGATTTGTATCAATTTTCTTTTCAAGCTTGGCCTCTAGACGATCTACTCTTGCATCATTCTTTGCCATTTACCTGTTCATCGTATCCTTAAAACTAGATTTTCCTTCTTTGTCCTTAGCACCCGGATCAACACCAACAGGAGGTTGTATTGCTGTATTAGGATCTCTCCATGAAAACTCCGGCCTCCTTGGTTGTTGATAATTACCCGGGGGACCACTATTATTGTAGTTCCCTTGATAATTCTGGTTTTCTTGATTTTGGAATCTCGTTCCTTGAATACTTTGACCCTGGCATAGTTCACCTCTTCTTTTTCTCTTGACTAGCTCCTTCATTATAAACATCCTGCTGCATCATTGGTACTCGCTGCGCTATATCAGTGATCTACTTTTGCTGAGACTCAAGTAGCTTATTGATACTAGCCAAGCTAGAGACGATCTCATCTTCTCTACTTGACTTCACCATCGTGTGCTCAACCTGTACTACTTTTCTAAGAATATAAGTGCCTCTCACTCTATCAGTTAGCCTATCTCTTGAATTCATTGAAATATCCTCAAAGAATTTTTCGGCCTCAACGGATGACTTTGTAAGCAATGGCCCATTAGATGAAGCATCTAGTAACACTTGAGAATCACAGTCCATTCCATTGTAGAAAATACAGATGTATTGAGCTTTAGAAAGCCCATGCTGTGGATACTTTCAAAGCATGTCCTTGAATCTATCCCAAGCCTCATGAAACTTCTCGTTACCCTGGATCGTAAATTGATTGATTTCTTGTTTCATCTTAAACACCTTTGAATGTGGCATGTATCGCTCCAAGAATTTCACTTTCAACTTCTCCCAGGTATCACATTCAAAAGCAATAAGATTATCGTACCAATCTCTCGCCTTATCATACAACGAGAACTTAAACAAGATGATCCTCCTCGCATCTTCATGAGTTTCTGCATCTTTTTGTGCACTTGCTTAACCAAGGAACTTATTCAGATGTTGCTGAGGATCTTCAAAGGTTCCCCCAGAGAAGGGACTCCTTTCAATTACGCTGATAAGAGCAGGGTGTAGATCAAAATCAGCTCAGGCCCTTTTTGCTCATAATAGCCCCACATTGTCTCCTCCGTTATTCTTAAAGACTTCACGGATGTCAAGATTATCCGCATTTGCCGCCATGTTGACTGCTTCTGCTTCCAAGTTAAATTTAGTTGCAGCTTCAGTTGCTTGCGGGTTCAGCTTGTCAACTTCAACTCCTAAATTAAGAGCCTCCATTGGTTCTACATTCTTGTTCTTTTTCTTCTTCTTCTTTTTCTTCCTCGACGATGCTCCAATCTCCGAATCGTAAGGTTATAAATCTCCTACCTTTGATCTAGTAAACATACACCTAAGAAAAATAAGCGTTAGAAAATAAAGACAAGAATAATATAGTCTCAATTAAACAAGAAATAATAAACTAATAATTAATGCCATCCTAGGCAACGGCGCCAAGAACTTGATGAGCGTTTTTTCAACACACAATATTAATCCCCAAGTATGAAGGATGTTGTTGTAACTTTGATAAGCAACCAAGTAATTATCGAACCCAAAGGACGTACTATTATTAATTTAATTATATTACAACGTATTAAGACTATAATAGGAAAATAGTTGTAAGATTAACTCAATTACTAATAATTAAAAGATAATTAAAAAAATAATAGTAGAGATTTAACGAAAGTGAATAAGTGAGAAGATAGGCAGTTCTTCGGGCCATCCAGCTTTACTTATTAATTTCTCTCTTGTGTATCAATGTCTGACTCTACCTTGTGGAATATGGAAGCATCACTAAACCATGCAAATCTACTCTATAGACACAAGTAAATAAGCGTGTGACATGTGTGAATTTCCTTGGATCAAGAGAAATAATTGTTGGCAATTGGATCGTGTGGTTCAAACGTGATCGTTAGGATTAACAGGTAAACAAAAAATCAGCGGAAGCAATTAAACCGTTTACCGTACTTCTGGGTCGATGTAGAGGATGAACTGCAGTGAAGAACACCTCTGATCTTCTACCATATGTCTCAAAGTCAACTCTGGTGTTGGGTGGTCAACAATCCCCAGAGTTCTCTCATTCTGCTCTCTGTTTTCTCCCGTGTGTCAAAAGAGGCACAGACACAGGTTTAACAGGAACTGAGATGACTTATATACTTGGGCTACAGCAGGGACCAGGAGGAGAAATTGGACTGGGCCTCAATTGAATTTAATTAACCAAGCTTAGCCCAAAGCTTTTAATTAAATCCAATAATAATAATATAGTCCACTAAAATATTATTACTGCACTACCCGTCCAATCCCAAAATTATGTTCTGGGCTCCTTCTTATTATAAGCCCGATAGTCTCCCCATGTTTAAGATATACAATGTCCATTAATTAATTAAGTTACTGACAACTCAAATTAATTAATATCTCATCCGAGAGTAGTACCACTCAACCTTATTATCATGCCGGAAATTAATCCACTTGCAAGATTTACATGATAAACTTTATGAGCTCCTCAAGGGGACATCATCAACCTATAACGGACATGGATTCCTTCTACAATCAACAGCACACCATAGATACAACACTACTTCCCAACTCACCGAGTTTGTTGATTTAATACTTATAAATCTCACCCATTGATGAATCAAAGAAATACATACTGCCCTACGTGTCGAGGTTATTGTATAGGGATTAAGAGCACGAACTTCCATAATAACAGAGATCAAGTTCTACTATATAGTCAGTATAAGAAGAACGATCTCAGGCGGTCCTGCTCAATACACACAAGTGTACTAATGTGATTCTATAGCCAAGACAAGCTAATACCAAACCACACTACAACCATACCGATAGAGAGTCCCCGTCTATCTCAGTTGTGAGCATCTGTTTATACTTTATAAGAAAACCAATAATATGAACTTCTGCGTGTTGTCGTACAACATATTATCTACAGTATAAAGTAAATGGACTATTGCATCATGCATATAAAATAAATTATAAGATGCAATCATTTGATCATATGATTCTCATTACAAATATTGTTGTGACATTGTTCATACTAAAGCTAGACTTTTAGTATACAATCCAACAATCTCCCACTTATACTAAAAGATTATGCTGTCATGTCTTCTGCCATACATCTGATTCCTACTCCCACTACACGACCATTAAAAGCTCTCGCCTTAAGGTCCTTGTAAATGGTTTACTAGGTCATCATCCGATGCAATCTAGGCGACATCATCCTTCCCCTCATCATATGATTTCTCGTAACAGGTGGTACTCGCGCTCCATGTGTTTAATTGCCTTATGGACTTGTGATTTCTTCAAGTTTGCAACTGCACCAATATCATCAATGTAAATTGTGATTACCTTGGGCAAACTTAGAAACACTTCAAAGTCCATCATGAAGTCTCTAGAGTCATATAGATACTTTGGCTGCCTCATAGGCTCCAATTCATCATCTTTCCATGATGGAGTCCGGAGTCTGAAATATATTTCTATATAACACTCCTCCACATTATGACTCTACTTCCTAAGATTAAACTTATAACCTTTGAGGTGAATTTACTGCCGTCCAATCTGACAAAAAATCTGAATCTACGTAATCCACAAGAAGCAGTGAATCTGTCCAGTAAGTCCACATATAATTTCCAGTCATTCTCAGGCACTTTATAAATGTCTTACCACAGTTCATCATTCTTGTTCCGGGTTACGTTGATACCCACTGTTCATGCATTCAGCAAAATAGATATCCAACATCGTTCATAGCATTCCTTAGATTAAGCTTCCTTATTCGCCGAAGCATAAGAAACCGCTTTCATCCTCTTTATCTTCTTCTTGTGTCTCAAAGACACATTCACTTAGATAAATTTACATGCTAAACGAGTATGGACTGTATCATTTTATGAAACTTGAGATAAGCATAATATCCTTTCTTGTGATCCGTATTACCGTGATCAAAAGGATATATTTTGCCTTTCTTAAGTCCTTCATCTCTACCGCTTTATTAACCGTACCCATACGCCCGATAATACTCTTTCATTGTCTCCAATGAGCAAGATACTATCTACGTATAGTACAAGAAACACCACTACGTTTCCGTCACTCTTTACAACACACAAGACTCATCCGCTCATTGATTTAAATCCATGCCACTGGATTACCTAATCAAAACAGATGCTTCACGATCTTAAAGCTTGCTTTAGTCCATCGTTGGACAATTTTAAGCTTACTATCAAAATGCTATTAGTACTTTGCAATGAATTACTCTGGTTGCTTCACATAGATGTTTTCCTCAAGACTTCCAATCAGGAAAGCTGTCTTGACATCTATTTGCTGTTCCTTATAATTCAATATGAGCAGCAATAAATAAAAGAATCCGGATCAATTTAAGCATAGCTACCAGCGAACATGTTTCCTCATAATCGAACCATTTCTTTCTGAGTACACTTTTCCGCAACCAGCTTTGCTTCCAAGGTTCTCACCTTTCCGTATGTTCCTCTTTTATTTCCCTTGACCACTTGCAATGGCTTTTATACCATTTTAGTGATCTTTCAAGCTCCAGACTTAATTTAGAATCCGTAGATTCTATTTCAACATGCATTGCAACTTACTAAGATTCTGCATTTTCATCTTGTAGTGCTACGTCGTATCCGTGGGACAATACCATGTTCACTAGGGATCAAGTCTCACGACTCTCCCAAAACATATATATATGGGTTGTCATACAACCCTCCCACTACGACAAGGCACTACATGCAATTGTGTATCAAACGTGACACGCGTTGCAGTTTACCTTGTGGTATATCCTCTTGTACACTTGGTACTTACACTTTGTGTTTTCCTCTCACTACCTTTAGAACAACTTATACATGGGCTTGTGATTTATTACATAGTCATTTTCCAAAAATCTGGTGTTTGTGTTAACAGTCACCCTTCGATCTTTTGGGCTAAATAAATCAACCTTCATTTTTCCAGGATATCCCATATACAGACAAACGTTTCACGAATTACTATATCTAGGGCATATCCATAAAATGAATTTAATTATTCCAAATAATTCATCATCTATCTAATCATAACCATAAGAGCCTTATTCCTTCTATCCACCACACCATTCAGTTTGGGGCATACCCGGTGTAGCTAATTTGAGATTTAATCTCAACTTCTGATCAATAGCTCCTAACTATCCCAAGAGGTATTCGCCATCATGATTGAATCGTAATGACTTAATATATTTTCCATGACGTTTCACTGTACCAGCCTTACAATTCTTGAATTAATCAAAGAACTTAGACATGCAGTGCATCATATAAATATATTGGTTTCCAGAATAATCTTCGAATATTCATAACCACCTCTCGCCTGGATAATATTAGGTTCGCTTGAACTAGAATGAACTAATTCCAACATATATATCTTTGGCTCTACTCCCACACCCTTGAAAAGGCAGTTAATCATTTTTACTTCCAAGCAAGACTCCCAAGTCCGATAGTTTTCACTTCAGATAAACCTTACGGTCTATCGGCTATCAACTTTTGAATCCTACTCAAGTAAAATGAATTATCCATAGACGCCAAATGTATGTTTAGTTCAATTCCGAAGGTTCCTTTCTCTTACTAATATTAGAAGATGCATTATTTAATTACTATTTATTGCATCTGTGGGATGTACATGATTCAAGAGTATACTTTTTATCCACCAACGTACTTTAACGGATTATAGCCTCATTCCTCATTACTATGACCATGTCATTTAAATGAAATGAAGTATCCATCTGTTAATGCATAGAAACCGAAATCAAATTCTTTCTATGAAACGAACGTAAAGACAATTTCTCATAATCAATTGTCTATTCTTTATCATGAGATAAATAAACAACTCCCACTGCAATAGCCACTACCTTTGTAGTTTTACCCATGTTATTAATAATCTTATCCTTACTCAGTGACAAACATTTAGTGATTCCAGTATCTACATACTTCGTATCAGTAGATGCCATCACTAATCATGTTCTAACCATTAGTAAATAAGATATTAAATTTGTTCACATCATGATGAAAATTGACTTTCTTTTGCCATATGTTTTGTTAGAAGTTTCCCACCATATACAACCTTTCGTATTTCAGGTAGAACTTGCTCAAAACATCCAGGCAAATTGTGAAGAATAAATTGATTTAGGTTTCCCTTTCAATTTCTATTCCACGCTTTTCCAATTCATTCATGAATTTAACCATGATCTTCTGCCTTTTTAATTTATTCAAGTATCCGAAGAGTTACATGAGATCATCATATTTCTATGAACCTCTCATCTCTTCACTAGAGACTTTAATAGTCATCATGAGACGTCCTTTGTGAGAATACACATGTATTTTCTTAAGCAGTAATTTTCAAAACCAAGATTCTTTTCTAATCATTTAATTGGGCCAAGTAAATATAATGTCTTTTAGTTAATAATTAGTGAAATAAAACCATTCGAAATTCAGAGAATCACAAATAAATATTCCGATCAAATCTTCGAATTTTATCCTTTTATATTGTTTCCCTCAAAACAATATAAAAATAAAATTCACTGACATCTCAAGCACTGTGAGTCTGCAAGCCACGTTAGTGTGGACGTTTACAAACCCGAACATTTACAAGAGAAGGTTTTACCCATTAATTTCATTTGTCAACCTAACTTTATGACAAAATAATTAATAGTCGGTTCCTCTTTAGCCATGCAAATAATAGCAGTGACTCCGTTGGGGAGGATACTAATTATTTAAACCTAAGTGTACACCATTATTTGATCCCAAGTCCATTGCGCGAGCTTGTGTGCCTTACAGTTGGAGAAGTACACACGCGCTCGGATAGCTTCCTACAATCATCAATTATTAGTTTGTACTAGTGAACCGCACACAAACTCATCCGTTAGGGAGGAAGGCCTATTACCAACACGCAAGTTTATGTGCCACATTACAAACAATAATTATTTAATGAAGTCTGTACTAGTGATCCGTGAATAAACTCATCCGTTAGGGAGGAAGGCCTATTGCCAACACGCAAGTTTACTCACATCACTTACAAACCAACAATGGAGGCCGCGGGAATTAATTACCAATCCCCTCTCCCACTTAGTTATTTAATTACCGAGGGTTTTTAACATGCATATAATATTCTTGAATAAAATATACAACTTAGACATGCTTCTATTAACAGTAATTTAAATAAATAAATCACATAGAACATGCCTTTCATATATAACAATTAATTGTCAAGTTAAAACAATTAAATCAGTTATATATCATAATTAATTGCATAAATGGTGGATTAATTAATTTGGGCCCTAGAACATCAAATAAGCACAAAATGAGCAGCAGATTAATTAATTAATCATGTTCATTATCTATGGCCCATAATCTTAGCCCAAAACTAAATTAATTCCAGCAAGCCCACTAGCACAAAATTAGTCCATTAATTAAAATTAATTAATCATGCTTGGCCCATTACCCACAATTAATTAAAACCAGCAATTAATATTGGCCCAGCAGCCCATTACCATTTTAATTAAAATTGGGCTCAATAGCCCAAAACCAAATTAAAAAAAATTGAGCAGCCCTCTAGCTAGAAATAGGCCCATCAAAGACACCTATACAATGCCCAAATCGGTCCAGGAACCTTAACCAAAGAAGCATTCTATAAATAATTGAATTGGGCCTAACATCCAGCCCATATATAATTCTCCATCCTGCACGGCCCATCACAACAGCCCAAAATCTAATTAGGGCAGCCCAAACTCAATAAAATAGGCCCAGCAAAAAGAATCATCTTCGCTGCCCTAAAACAGCCGCCCCCTCATCCTTCCATTCGCAACGATGGAGCCCTCACTGCCGTCCGCCGCACGGTGACCCAACAGCGCTGCCAGTCCTCTGCTCCCGGCGGCCGGAGTTCGTCTGGCGCCGTCAAGACCCGACAGCTCCGCCGAAGACGCGCCGTCAAGACTCCAACAAGACTGACCCTCGACACGCACCTGCAACCATCCTCACCGGACGCCAGACCTTCCAGCAACGCCGCGCCAGCCAGCCACCATCGACAGCCAATCGGAGTCGCATAGACAGTCGTCAGTGATTCGAGCTCGACAGCCGTGCCCGCCTGCCGCGCTATCGCCGACCAATAGTGGCGCATGCAGAATTTCCAGATCGCCAAAACGCGTCACTCCGGTGAGACGCGATGGAGTCCAACGCACCGCCCAGTCACCTGCCATCGCTGACCTTGCCGCCGCCAGACGACAAGACAGCCCTCCGGACGGGATCCGCCATCTGACTCAACGATCTGGAATCGCCGCCCTGAACTCCGCCGTGGTCCATAAAGGACTCGCTCGGAAATTCTGGAGGAATCGCCCGATCGCCGCCAGTCCGAGAACCTCCAAGTCGCGCAGACACAGCGCCTTCGACGTGCAGTCGTGGGACAGCCACCGCCTTCAGCGCCACCAGATCTGCGTCGATCTTCCCCGATCTGACTTGATCTGCCTCGATTCGCCCAGCCGGAGCTTTCCCTCAATTGAGCGTCGCCGTCGTCCGGTCATCGCCCGATCGCCATTCAAAGTCCAGAAGCGTGTGTACAATCACAATAATCACACACAATTACATGAATAATGGACACATAACATATCCCAAACATACAGCCTTCTATCATGATGAGGAACACACGAATGGCTCATAAAACATGTGATTAAAAATAGATTAAAAACAATTAATCATATAATCACAAAACCCAACCTAACGGTTCACGTTTAACCACAAAATCAACGCTCTGATACCAATTGTTGGCAATTGGATCGTGTGGTTCAAACGTGATCATTAGGATTAACAGGTAAACAAAAAATCAGCGAAAGCAATTAAACCATTTACCGTACTTCTGGGTCGATGTAGAGGATGAACTGCAGTGAAGAACACCTCTGATCTTCTACTGTATGTCCAAAGTCAACTCTGGTGTTGGGTGGTCAACAATCCCCAGAGTTCTCTCATTCTACTCTCTGTTTTCTCCCGTGTGTCAAAAGAGGCACATACACAGGTTTAACAGGAACTGAGATGACTTATATACTTGGGCTACAGCAGGGACCAGGAGGAGAAATTGGACTGGGCCTCAATTGAATTTAATTAACCAAGCTTAGCCTAAAGCTTTTAATTAAATCCAATAATAATAATATAGTCCACTAAAATATTATTACTTCACTACCCGTCCAATCCCAAAATTATGTTCTGGGCTCCTTCTTATTATAAGCTCGATAGTCTCCCCATGTTTAAGATATACAATGTCCATTAATTAATTAAGTTACTGACAACTCAAATTAATTAATATCTCATCCGAGAGTAGTACCACTCAACCTTATTATCATGCCGGAAATTAATCCACTTGCAAGATTTACATGATAAACCTTATGAGCTCCTCAAGGGGACATCATCAATCTATAATGGACATGGATTCCTTCTACAATCAACAGCACACCATAGATACAGCACCACTTCCCAACTCACCGAGTTTGTTGATTTAATACTTATAAATCTCACCCATTGATGAATCAAAGAAATACATACTGCCCTACGTGTCGAGGTTATTGTATAGGGATTAAGAGCACGAACTTCCATAATAACAGAGATCAAGTTCTACTATATAGTCAGTATAAGAAGAACGATCTCAGGCGGTCCTGCTCAATACATACAAGTGCACTAATGTGATTCTATAGCCAAGACAAGCTAATACCAAACCACACTACAACCATACCGATAGAGAGTCCCCGTCTATCTCAGTTGTGAGCATCTGTTTATACTTTATAAGGAAACCGATAATATGATCTTCTGCGTATTGTCGCACAACATATTATCTACAGTATAAAGTAAATGGACTATTGCATCATGCATATAAAATAAATTATAAGATGCAATCATTTGATCATATGATTCTCATTACAAATATTGTTGTGGCATTGTTCATACTAAAGCTAGACTTTTTAGTATACAATCCAACAATAATTCACCCCTCTTTCGAGGTACTATCAGTATCAATTATTTCCCGTGCACTAAGTACTCTAACTCGATATGATCTTCCTTTATAGATACTATGAAGTTATACTCTTTATCCTACCCATTGACCTGAATACGATTCAATTAACAAGTATTTATATAAGATAGTTCTAATGAGACTTTGGAATCCCTTCACTTAGAATCATAACGTAAAATCCTACTCATCAGTGAACACACTTAATCAATAATCAAGATTTGTGTCCAGACTCTACATAACAATTAATGATGCACAAAATAACTCTGAGCATGAAATAGAAACACATAATCTTATATAAAATAAACCACAAGTAGTGTTGTACGGAGTATACACACTGAAGTTCATTCAACTTATAAAACCTTCATAAACTCTAGAACTACCGAAGTGGTTCTAGACCATGATTGATCGAAGAACAATCATGGTGGTTGGATAATCTTACCCATAGTTGGTCGAACCACAGGTCGAATCAGCCTGTAACACCATGGCAGGTCGCCGGTTCGACCCAAATGGATGGTCGAATCAGATGTTTTCTGGTCGAATTGCAACTGCGTCTATTTAGATTTTTGGTTCGACCAAATGGCCTGGTCAAACCACAGTGTCGTGGTCGAACCACACTTCTACCAATCTTCCGACGCCTGGTTCGACCAGAGATGCTTGTCGAACCAACTTACTCTTGATCGAACCATGCCCCTGCTTGGTCAAATCGGGCACTTGAACTCCCTTTTTTTGGTTCCGATCACTTCTATCCTGTTTTCTTTCGAAAATCCACTCAAACGGACTCAAACACACCTGATTCATGACTTTACACTATACCACACGATTTATCTTGACGTTAGATCTAATCTTACATCATTATTCCACGAATCAAGGCTCAAAACACGTGAATTTACATACTCATCAAAACCCTCAGATGCAGAAGAATAATTCCTACTCCCTTTCTAGGTACTTCATGCAAAATTCCATTAAAGGCTAGAGCACTAGACTTCCCCTTATAGGTACTTAAGAACTAATCCCCAATTTCCACCTAATAATCTAAAAAACAAAATCCTCTAGAATGGTAATTAATAGATATATTAAGTGTCCAATATTAATTATTCTAATGAATAAAGGTTAAATGGTTAGATCACATTTACCCATAATAGGTTGACAAATATAATTATTATATAACACAAGCAATAGTCATAAACATGCATAAGACAATGACATATTCATGAATAAGGACAAATCATATAAGACAAAAATATAAGTCATAATTCAAAGCGTTAATAAAGGAATAAGAATACTGCAGGAATCCATAACCTAGTCTAGGTCATCAATTCAAACCAATTCAAACTTCAAAACCTAGCACTATCCAAGAAGTACAAGCCCATGGTGTTATAAGCAACACCTATGGTTAGTATGAAAATGATCCCATAGGTCTATAATTAAAAATTAAGAAAGATAGAAAAAGAAAAAGCCTAGATGTGGCGTGATTCTCCATTCTCTCTTCCGTAATTCTGAACCTTCTCGTTCTCCTTCTCAAGTAAGTAACACTGATGAACTCTTCGGGATGGATGGATGGGATGGTGAATCTTGATTTCTATATGGTGGCAGGAAAAGGGTATGGAAAAGTATCAAGGGTTGTGGAGATTTATTGTTTTGGGACTCCCAAAGGCTTCTTTTATAGTTGAGGACTGATAAATCCAGAATTCTGACTCAAAAGTGGACTTTTTCACGTAAAAAATATGAACAGACCGAGAAAATGACGAAAAATAATAATTGGGCTTCGCTGGGTATCGGCAGAAGTCATGCCAGGGGCAGCACGAGTCGCGTTGACCATTAATGTGCGCATCTCTCGGAGCTGGGCCGCACGGGTGCTGGCTGGGCACATGGCACGAGTCGTGCCAGACTTGGCATGGGCCATACCACTCGTCGACAGCCTATGCAATCTCACGGTTTTGCTCATTACTTTTTCATTCAGACTCCGATTGAGGTGATATTTGAGCTCACGTGATCCTCTCTTCCTTGGATTTTCAACCATATAAAGAATATCTAAAATTCATTCATTTGTGTATGGCATGAGTCGTGCAAAGTATGACAAAAGTCATGCACTTTCGGGACGTGCTGGGCAGTCGTGCTGATAGTGGCCGGCACTAGTGATTCATGTGGGTGGCACGACCCGTGCCATGGTCGGTACGAGTCGTGCCTTATTGCACCAACTCCTCCTTTCACTCGATTTCGACTACGACTTTTGATTTTGCTCTTTTAAGCCCCATTTTCCACCTAAAATAGGAAATAACACCTCACATGTATCTGTAACACAAATATATGCAATTCAACCAAAAGATGCTTAAATAAGGATATAAATACCACAAAACGGTGCTAAATCGGATCCTAAAATATGTAGATTTTCACACTAAATACCATCCCTCTTTTGGATTGACATATGATATTTGTAATCTTTCTGTTTAAAAAACTTATGTGTACACTATATATAGTACCATATTCATAGGTAGGTACATGTTGGATTCATCATCAGTGAACAAATCGAAGACACGACTTTTTCTGGTGTTTCACCCCTGCTGCACAGGCTTTTTTAGTATTATATAGATTAGATCGTGTTTCATGTAGGTACCCATAATGGTTGTCACATGGGTAACCATGTAGGTAATCATGTAGGTGATAATACAGGTAACCATCTAGTCTACCTTGTAGGTTATGATCATTGTTATCACGTGTACCACAGAATGCATGTGACTAACGTCAATATTTATATGTACAAAGAAACATGTTATCATCTGATGATTTTATTTAATAAGAATACCCATAAACTATTTGAAGGTATAAATGGCAGAGATTTGAGAAGATGTAAAAAAAGTATATTATCATGTAATCAGCAAAAAATTATCATAATCCCCATTGTCAATCTGTTGGATGATTATATTGTGGTGTTTAGGGTTTAGGGTTATGCTCACCATTCGCTCACGATGGGGGACAATCTACTAGTTACATAGATATCATAAACCATATATGAAAAATTAAAGGCATATAATACCAACACTTGTTTGCCTATTTTTGTAGCATTCACGAGCAAGAATACTCGATCGTTGTAGTAGTATATCCCAATAAAAATTATCAATCCACAAAGGAGTTATGTTCGGACTAGCAAAATACGCGAGCTCATGTTCATGTTGTTTTTGTAAAGATGATCGGGGGTTTTGAGATGATTAACAACTAAAGCAAGTAGCAAGTAAGTAAGAGAGCGAATAGGAGAAATGACAAGTAAAGATGAATAATAAGTAAAGAAAATGGGTGCTAAAGTTCAAGTATGGAAAAACATGGGATTAGAAACATCCAAGCATACTCAATTCATACTATCATGCAAAAGGAATCCAACTTAATTGATGTAGACTAAGGGTGATCACGATTGTATCCTAAGCTCCCTTTCGGGTTACAAACGTTGTTTATCCATTTTAGACTCCCAAAAGCACTTAAGATCAAAGCCCGACATTAACCCCTTCCATCTAGGTACTAGTTAGATTAAACTCTCCCTTTTTGTGTACTAAGGCCAACGAATAGATTGGTTCCCCTCATTGAATTCAAATATCCTTCGGTCAAATCCAAACTCAATGTCTATTTATTCCTTCCTAATACTATAGAGAGTCGTTTCCGTCTCACTCCAAGCAATACATACATGAGCATCATGATAACATTTAATTACCATAAATCAATTCATTGATCAACAATCCATTAAACCAATAATCAATTATGAATAACAAACCATGCCATCACAACATCAAGAGAATTAAACTCCATGAATAGAAATCAACATCAATTAAATCAAAAACCAATTTAATCCACATGATAATACAAATCTAATATGCTCTTCATGTTCCTAATCCCACTAGAGGGATTAGCCTAACATGATAAAAGTAACAAAACACATAAATGATTCATTACAAATACCCATAGTCTTAGATCCAAAAGAAAATCAAAAGAGATGTGAATCTTCCCTAGCAATTTCTTGTAGAGAATCTTCAATACTCATGGATCTCCAACTCTAGCTCTTGATTTCTTGAGATCTTCAACACCCAATGAAAGGGATGAAGTTTTGATGGAGAATTAATGGAGATGATGAAGATGGATCAAGATGGATGGTGGATGGAGATTATGGTGTGAAATTAAAGGAAAGGTGTGTGATGTGTGTGTAGAGGATGGGAAATCCGATCTTCTCCATCCAAATGTTGAAATGGGGTCTATTTATACCCCATGTGGGCCTTCTAGAAGATTCCAGCAATTTTCTTCGTTTTGCACCAACACGGCTCGAGCTCCGCCGCACGTCCCGTGTTCTAACATAGCACACGAGTCGTGTTCCGCACTCGGCCACAGGGTGGCCGTGTTGTATTTTCTGACGTTGTCGCACGGCTTTCTGGACAGGCCCGTGCGCGGTGCACGGGCCGTGTGTTTGTACTGGGCATGGGTCGTGTTCTATACTCGGCCATAGACGTGGCCGAGTTGGTATTTCGAGTGTCAACGCATGGCCATTCTGATAGGGTCGTGCGCTGCACACGGCCCGTATTGTGCAGCTTCCGTTTTTGCCTGTTCTCCCTCGTTTCAACTCCGAATTTCGATCCGCTTTTTCCTATGCCTTCCTTATCATATCTAGCATCCAATAAAAAGTGAAAATCATGGGTTTAAGCTCATTCACACACATTTTCATAAAAACACAAAACACAACCAAATAACATACAAATACGGATAAAATAATACGAAAACACATATAAAAAGACACTAAAATCTAGGTGAAAATAGCGCCAATCAAACCCCCCAAACTTAAGGTGTTGTTAAAGATAAACCAAAAAGAGAAATTTTCACCTAGAAAAAGACTAAACGAACATAAACAATAACATATCGTTAGCAATAATAACTACAAACTATGCTAAGTCATCCTACAATATTAAAATCATGACATGAGAAATTAACAAGTTCAATCAAAAGAGAGTAATAGCATACAAATACGGATAAAAACATAAAATACAACCAAATAACATACAAATACGGATAAAATAATACGAAAACACATATAAAAAGACACTAAAATCTAGGTGAAAATAGCGCCAATCAAACCCCCCAAACTTAAGGTGTTGTTCATCCCCGAGTAACGAAAAAGATAAACCAAAAGGAGAAAAATTCACCTAGAAAAAGACTAAACGAACATAAACAATAACATATCGTTAGCAATAATAACTACAAACTATGCTAAGTCATCCTACAATATTAAAATCATGACATGAGAAATTAACAAGTTCAATCAAAAGAGAGTAATAGTGTAATATAGTCCCTTTTAGTCCAAGCCTCACAATGGATATCGATGTCTCTCAACACTCTTTTGAAATAGGATAAATCACACTCATTAATCGATTGGCTCGACTCGCTATAAGCTTGCTCGCGAACTATATTCACAAACCACCAAAGTTTCAATTAATGATCAAAAAGGTCTTTAATTAAGGATGTAATGATAGGCTTTTGTAGGGTAGAAAGTATATGGATAAGAGTGACTAATCATGTGTAAGTAATCAAAGAGATTACCAATTTCCTCAACTTCTTCACTTTCTTTTCTTCCTTGCTTATCTTTACAAATCTCAAGCACTATTCATTAACTTCCCTAGGATTGAGTTTCTTTTGTTGCATGCTTCCTTTCTTTGAATTTTGTTTACTTGAGCATTTTGATGTTGCTTTGCTCATTTTCTAACTTTGAGGTTGCATGTGCCTTCTTGTTGTTGTTCTTTTCATCCTTTTTCTTGCTTGTTTACCATTCTCTTTTCTTCTTTTGCTAATCAATCAATCATTTCTAGCTACCATCTCCTCAATTACCCACACAAAGATATATATAAGCTTGAATGGGTAATTAAGGCTTGTAATGTGCTAAATTCACAAGAAATAGGCTTATAGGCTCAAAGTGGTTGACTAAGGATGATGTTCAAGGTAGGAACATATATGACAATGACTATAATAACAAGGATGGCCCTAGATCATTTCACCAATCTCCACTAATCCGGCTCGTTCCTATAGTCCTTGAGCAAGTTCTAACTTATCAAACACAACCGATCCACTCATGAAGAAATACCATGTATGCATGGTTGAGGCTCAAAGCTCACAAGCTTGTGCTCGGACCTTAAGGAACTTATTACACCACATTCATCTCAAAATTGAATAAGTTAAGTAAAACATGTCACAATTTGAAAGTGTAGAGATTCTTAATCATAATTTGTCATCACTTATCATCACAACCTATCATCACTCACGTTCAAAATTGACTCACGACATCCCTAAACAAACCACCAAACATCCCAAGACAAGAATGAAAATACACACAACATACAAATAAGGACTCAACAAACAAGACACAACAAAAACACAAAACATGCAAAAACACAAAATACCATCATCCATAAGAAAATTAAGCACACATTCATCCCAACCTTTATTTAAAAGGAAATCCTAATATATGAAAGTAAACCTCCCACAAACATAACACATGAAGTAGCATGCTAGTCACAACAATCCAAATCAAAATCAATTCTTTTCAAGTAATAAAATGATAAGGTGTAGAGTACTCCCTCAATAGGCATTTGGTAAGGAAAGCGTTAGCTTCAAGCTCCATCATGCTTTCAATACCTCTCATTCATGCTCAAACACTCAACAAACACCATTAGTTCAACAATTTCATTATAAATATGGACTATCATGCACTTCAACACCACCAATCATACCAAAATCAAACCCAAACTCATGAGAAAAATTTTAAAATTGACCCAATTTTACAAGAATCATACTCAAGTGGTGAGTCACACCACACACTCTCCCCCCAAACTTAAATCGAAACAAGAGTTGAGACTTAAGTTTGCAAAAAGTGGTGAGACTTACCCTTGTAGTTTCCATTGATGATCTTCTTGTTGAGAAGTAACTGCATCCACACGACTCAAGCTATGCCCACCATGCACTAGCATCCCCCAAACTTAACTCGAGACAAGAGTCACGAATTAAGTTTGAAACAAGTTGTGGAACATGTCAACTTGAATCCATGAAGCATTTCTCTTTTCTTCAATGTGCATTTTTCTCCATGAGCACAATCAATCTACAAGGCCAAAACAACCATTATTGAAAGCACTAAAATAAAGCAACAAAGATAGTGATGGGGTGCCTCCCATCGAGCGCTAAGTTTAACGTCTTCAAGCCGGACGAATGTAAGCTCTTAACAGTCGGAGAAATCCAAGACCCCATCGGGCCTCATTTTCACTTTGAGAAATTTCTTGGCTCTTTTCTTTTCCATCAACATGATTTCTCCATTCTTGCTTATAATTATCAAATCATCCGGAAGAATTTTGGATAGCAATGCTTCGTCTCCATAAGGCAGTTGAATTTCTCCCTTATCATCCTTCCATTCGATGTCCGAGTCCTCGTTCCTATAAATATCAAGCAAAGACAAGTTAAGATTAAAATCGTCAATATAATCATGGAAAAGAGAATTAGAAGATTTAAAAGAGTAAGAATTTTCAAATCCATGAAGATCATCCAGAGGTAGGATTGGAGGCTTGAGGTAAGAATCATCCTTCTTTCTTGCCTTGTTACATGAAAATGTAACACTCTCCGTATTTGAACTCAAAGAAAGTTCTCCTCTTTCCACATCAATATGAGCTTTTCCCGTGGCTAAGAATGGTCTTCCCAAGATCATAGGTGTTTGAGGATCAACCTTCATCTCCAAGACAACAAAATCCACCGGAAAAGTCAACTTATTCACTTCAACCACTACATCCTCCACCACCCCTAAGGGCTTAATAATTGATCCATCCGCCACTTGAAGGCATGTAGTGGAAGGCTTGAGCTCTCCAATATCCAATTCTTCAAAGAGAGAATGAGTCATAACATTCACACTAGCTCCCAAGTCACACAATGCATTCACCACCTTCTTTCCTTCAACTTCACAAGGGATAACAAACTTCCTCGGATCACCAACTTTCATAGAAGGCTCCTCATGCAATGGTTCATTTGTTTCAACTAGCTTCGCTTTCTTTCTCTCCTCATATTTCTTCTTCAAAGTTTCAACAAACTTTTGAAATTCCTCCATCTTTTCTTTTTTAACAAATCTTTGAGGATACGGTATTGGATAAGGAGTAATAGGAATTCTCCAATAATCACGTTCATATTCCTCTTCTTTTTCCCTTTTCTCCTTAGCCTTTTTCCACTTAGGTACGTGCTCTTCTTTCCATTTCTTCCTCTTTTCTTCTAACTCAATTTCTATTCTCTTTACTTCTTCTTTTTCTTCATCCACCGTGCAATCCACCAATCCTTCTTCAACCAAGCTATCCTCTTTCACCTTTATGCATATGCAATGCTCTTTTGGATTTATTTCCGTGGTAGATGGGAATTTTCCTTGTTGGTGTTGTGATCCCACGGAAGAAGCAATTTGCCCCATTTGATACTCAAAAGATCTCATCCTATTATCGGATTTCTTCTCATTTTCCTCCATTCTAGCCTCAAGCCTTGCTTCCCTCTTTTCCATTTGAGCCCTTGTATCTTTCATGAATGCTAGCAATATCTCTTCCAATGATGACTTACCTTCTCCATTCAATGGCTTGGCACTTGGATCGAATCCCGGAGGAAATGCAACTGCGGCTTGAGGATTAGAGTAGGAAAGATTTTCATGCTTCCTCGGAGCTTGATAATTTCCACTTGATTGATTGAAATTGCTTCCCCGAGCTTGTCCTTGATATCCTCCTTGAAAATTACCTTGATTAGAAGGATAATTACCTTGGAAATTCCCTTGATGATGGAAATTCCCTTGGTAATTTCTCCTATCTAAATAGGCAACATTCTCTACACTTTACATAACATTGCTCTCATCATTCACCATAGAACTTGTGCTTCCCCCTTGACTTACTCCTTGAGTGATCAAATTTAATTGCTTTGTTAAAGCTTGGATACTCTCATTGAATTCTTTCATTCCTTCACTTTGGAACACATCACTCTTCACTTTGTTCACACTTTCCGCTTGAGCTACTTTTCCAAATGCATAACCTCCCATTACTCTCTCGGAAGGCCATTGATAAGCATTCATTGCAATATCTTCAAAAATATCCATGGCTTTCATAGCATCCACTCCAAATATAGACCCTCCGGATGAGGCATCTACATGCATCTGATGTTGTCCACTCAACACTTTCGTAGCATCTCCTTGTAGCGTTCCGATGCTTCATAAAAACTTTCATCCGGAAGTTGCCTAAATTGAGTGATAAGGCTTTCAATTGGAGAGTCTTCGAATGAGGAAAGTACTTACTTAGGAACCTTTGCTCAAGATCTTCCCATGTATTACAACTTCCCAAAGGAATTGTATTATACCATGCTTTAGCCTTGTCTCTTAAAGAAAAAGAGAACAACCTCATTCGAATAGCATCTTCCGACACTCCCTTCATCTTGACGGTATTCGCAACCTCCAAAAAAGTAGATAGATGAGTGTTCGGGTCTTCAAGAGGACCTCCCCCAAACTGATTTGCTTTGACCATGTTGATCAATCCAGTCTTAATTTCATAATCATTGGCTTAAACCGGGGGAACTATATTGTGCACGGCTCTCGGTTGGAAGTAATCCCGAATTGCTCTAGGCCTTGGCCTCTCTTGAGGTATTTGCACATTTCCTTGCATAGCTTGGTTATTGTACATATTAACCATCTCTTGGACATTTCTACGAACATGTGGTTGTGCCTTTTGTTGTTGGAGTATCCTTTGAGCTTCTTGATTGGCAAGCAATTGCATATATTCTTGATTTTGAGCAATGAAATTCTTAAACATCTCCGCTTGATTCTCTTGCACTCCTTCTTGTACCCCCTTTGATCTTGTAATGGATCTTGGGGTGGGTTATAATTAGCATTGTCTCCACATTGATTCTCCATATTTGTTCCTTTTCTAGCTTTACGTCTCTCTCACTTTCTTTGTCGTGCGGTCTTTTCTATCTCCAAATTCAAAGGAATGATCGATTGATTTCCCTTTGATCTTGTGATCATAAAACACCTACGAAAAGTCAAAGAGTGAGTCCACAAAAAATAGTAAATAAAAGAAAATAAAAAGAATCCTTATCAAGAACAACTAAAACAATAACACAGTACTCGACTAGTCCGTCAAACTCCCCTTTGGCAACGGCGCCATTTTCTTGTTTGCCTATTTTTGTAGCACTCACGAGCAAGAATACTCTATCGTTGTAGTAGTATATCCCAAGAAAAATTATCAATCCACAAAGGAGTTATGTTCGGACTAGCAAAATACGCGAGCTCATGTTCATGTTGTTTTAGTAAAGATGATCGAGGGTTTTGAGATGATTAATAACTAAAGCAAGTAGCAAGTAAATAAGAGAGCGAATAGGAGAAATGACAAGTAAAGATGAATAACAAGTAAAGAAAATGGGTGCTAAAGTTCAAGTATGGAAAAACATGGGATTAGAAACATCCAAGCATACTCAATTCATACTATCATGCAAAAGGAATCCAACTTAATTGATGTAGACTAAGGGTGATCACGATTGTATCCTAAGCTCCCTTTCGGGTTACAAAGGTTGTTGATCCATTTTAGACTCCCAAAAGCACTTAAGATCAAAGCCCGACATTAACCCCTTCCATCTAGGTACTAGTTAGATTAAACTCTCCCTTTTTGTGTATAAGGCCGACAAATGGATTGGTTCCCCTCATTGAATTCAAATATCCTTTCGATCAAACCCAAACTCAATGTCTATTTATGCCTTCCTAATACTATAGAGGGTCGTTTCCATCTCACTCCAAGCAATCATACATGAGCATCATGATAGCATTTAATTACCATAAATCAATTCATTGATCAATAATCCATTAAACCAATAATCAATTATGAATAACAAACCATGCCATCACAACATCAAGACAATTAAACTCCATGAATAGAAATCAACATCAATTAAATCAAAAACCAATTTAATCCACATGATTTTCTTTTGGATCTAAGACTATGGGTATTTGTAATGAATCATTTATGTGTTTTATTACTTTTATCATGTTAGGCTAATCCCTCTAGTGGGATTAGGAACATGAAGAGCATTTTTTTTTTGCTCTTCATGTTCCTAATCCCACTAGAGGGATTAGCCTAACATGATAAAAGTAATAAAACACATAAATGATTCATTACAAATACCCATAGTCTTAGATCCAAAAGAAAATAAAAAGAGATGTGAATCTTCCCTAGCAATTTCTTGTAGAGAATCTTCAATACTCATGGATCTCCAACTCTAGCTCTTGATTTCTTGAGATCTTCAACACCCAATGAAAGGGATGAAGTTTTGATGGAGAATTAATGGAGATGATGAAGATGGATCAAGATGGATGAAGGTGGATGGAGATTATGGTGTGAAATTGAAGGAAAGGTGTGTGATGTGTGTGTAGAGGATGGAAAATCCGATCTTCTCCATCCAAATATTGAAATGGTGTCTATTTATACCCATGTGGGCCTTCTAGAAGATTCCAGCAATTTTCTTCGTTTTGCACCAACACGGCTCGAGCTCCGCCGCACGTCCCGTGTTCTAACACAGCACACGAGTCGTGTTCCGCACTCGGCCACAGGGTGGCCGTGTTGTATTTTCTGACGTTGTCGCACGGCTTTCTGGACAGGCCCGTGCGCGATGCACGAGCCGTGTGTTTGTACTGGGCACGGGTCGTGTTCTACACTCGGCCATAGGCGTGGCCGAGTTGGTGTTTCGAGTGTCAGCGCACGGCCATTCTGATAGGGTCGTGCGCTGCACACGGCCCGTGTTGTGCAGCTTCCGTTTTTGCCCGTTCTCCCTCGTTTCAACTCCGAATTTAGATCCGCTTTTTCCTATGCCTTCCTTATCATATCTAGCATCCAATAAAAAGTGAAAATCATAGGTTTAAGCTCATTCACACACATTTCCATAAAAACACAAAACACAATCAAATAACATACAAATACGGATAAAATAATACGAAAACACATATAAAAAGACACTAAAATCTAGGTGAAAATAGCGCCAATCAAACCCCCCAAACTTAAGGTGTTGTTCGTCCTCGAGCAACGAAAAAGTTAAACCAAAAGGAGAAATTTTCACCTAGAAAAATACTAAACGAACATAAACAATAACATATCGTTAGCAATAATAACTACAAACTATGCTAAGTCATCCTACAATATTAAAATCATGACATGAGAAATTAACAAGTTCAATCAAAAGAGAGTAATAGCATACAAATACGGATAAAAACATAAAATACAACCAAATAACATACAAATACGGATAAAATAATAAAAAAACACATATAAAAGACACTAAAATCTAGGTGAAATAGCGCCAATCAACACTCTACGATGTCATTTTTAAATTCCAACCATCGCACTCAATTGGGCTCGACTCGACTACTTATGGAATACAATTTTCTTTTTCACACAAAACTTACTCTCATCCATTTGAAAACGAGTAATATATATAAGAAGTGTTTAAGGTTGTGCTTATTTCTTGATTTCGTTCAATATGATTGCCTCATGAACTCATACAATTATATTGATGCATATGTTCATAGACTATATATAGTTGCTTTATTTCTTGTATGATCAATTGGTCAGCTCTCCCTTGAGTATAACACATAGTTAATTGTCTACCTAGATCGTGGTTGATTAGCATGCCCCTTTTTTTTGAACAGAACTTTCAGATGGTTAACATAATGGTCACCTACTAAGTATTCGTGATGGTAATCTAGTCGGTTGTTGTAATAGTCATCTAGAAGGTTATCATAGTGGTGACCATGCCGGTTAAACACCTGGTTTCTTGTTGGCCAACTAGTCTCTTTAACAACCTTCATGATCAAACCCATTGTGACTAAACTGTCGTGACCCTTTCTAATAAGTAAAGTAGAACTTGAACAAGCTTCCCCAAACGTGGGCAAATTTTACACACAACACCCATCATCTTTCAAAGAACTAGCGTTCATAGCAAGAGTCTACTGAAAATGGTGAAGAGTAATGTTTCTAGCTAGTTAGGAAGCAAATTTGTCCATTCATAACCCATCAATCAACATAGGTGGGTTATATGTGGTCTAATACATTGATTATCAGGCAACAAGTCTTATTTCGAATCTTCGGACAAGCAATGCACTATCAACATTCAATATTTATCCAATGAATTTGACATGAAATAGTTAGGGAGAGCTTGATATTTAAAATCATATGTCCCTGTTACAACTACTCATACCATCCTTGAAATTAGGAATGAGAACCAAGTTACAATTATCAAGATAAGATAAAGGTTATTCCACCGCTTTAACCTTGCATTAATGAGCCACGAACCAATCATCAAACTGATGACACAACTAACCATCTAACTCATCAATTAGTTGAATCTTATTCTAGGGAACAACTTACAGCAAACGAGGGACAAATAAAAGAAGTTCTTAAAATATTTAAACATTATTTCTTAAAATAAAAAAATTTTCATTATTTCAAAAATATTATTTTTATAAAAAAATACATCCGCAAGAACACTATAATAATATATTTTCATGATGTTGTTCAATTTTATTTGCATCATATATATGTAAAAATTATAAGAATTCATACACATAAGATGTGATACCCGAACTTCTCACTACTCATGTGCCAATATAATTTAATTTGTGTTATGTGTATTTTATAATTATGTGATAATTATGTGGCAATTATGTGATAATAATGTGACAATTATGTGTTAATTGTCTTTACATTTATTTATCTTTATATTTTTATTTGATACACTTCATGTGATAAAAATGGTGACAATATGTGACTATATGTGTGCATAAATATTTACGTACATTAATTTGAATATATATATATAATTAAATTGTGTTATTTATATAAATGTACTAGTTCTTAATTATTAAGGATCACATGTATCCTCGTAATAATAATAGTGATAAAAAAATATACACGTATGTGTATTGATTTATAAATGCATTATATCTTAGCTTTTAAGTATTGCACGTATATTTATAATGGATAATAATAATAATGATGATGATGATGATGATGATGATGATGATGATGATGATGATAATAATAATAATAATAGATGAAGTGGTGGCTTATCAGTAACATCATATTGATTGTTATCCAAAATGGATGAATTGGCTTGAGGAGCGGTAATACATGGTTTATTTATATCCACGATGGGTAATTGACTTAGTAATTGGAAACGTGGCCTCTCCCCTATTTTACACAATAATTGTATTAGCAATTGAAAAAAAAAGTTTAAGTCGGCACATACTCATTCACCGTACATGTATATATATAAGTTGATTTCCATTTTAGGAAAGGACGCAAGAGCAGCAAGGGTTTGAGAAAAAAAAGAAAAAAGAAGAGAGAAGAAAGAAAAGGAGAGGAAGGGGTTCGAGCCGGAACGGGAGAAAGATTAGTTATAGTGCTTCACGAGATCTATAATATTCTTACAATTTGGAGTCCAGGTAAGTAGAAGTCCAACTACATTGCATAAACATGTTGTGTGTGAATTATTTGTGTTGCCCGCATTCGTGATTGGTGGCGAACAATCGAATTCGCCGATATATAACTGTTATAATTAATTTAATTATTTAATTATTGTTATATCTTAATATGTTAAAAGAGACAAGGATTTGAGAAATTTTTTAGACCCTTCTATCCCCCCTACAATTTTATCATTTTCAATTTTAACCTTATAAGTTATAATGTATTATTTATTAATTAAATTAATTAATTATTAATAATATCTTTCCATTTTCTTTAATTAAATTAGTTTAATGCAACCTTTAATCATTTTTCAATTTTCAATTTATTTTATGGATCCATATATTCATATCATTTATAATATTATAAATTAGACGTTAAACATGTAAACTTTTTAATTCTTATAGTAATTTATTATAAAAATTTATTTATTATAAATAGATGTTGTAAATAATTAATTGTATTTTATTTTTCATAATTAATTTAAACCCATCATTACAAAATTATCATAATATATATATATATATATATATATATATATATATATATATATATATATATATATATATATATATATATATATATATAAACTTAATTTTGAATCATTTCACTTATGAGAATAATTGATTAATAAATTTATGTTAGTTTGTAAGCTGACTTTTAAACTCCTCACTCTGTATTATTTAGTTATTATTGACTCTCTAACTCCTCTTTATATTATCACTAATAAAAGGATGAATGGACTCCTTAACTCCTCTCTTTATAATATGAAATAAATAATTATTAAACATCAAATTTATAAACTTTTTTAATTCTAATGATAATTAATTAAGAATTGTTTTTATTTAATTCAATTTCATAGTTCATTTTAATTTACCAGTTAATTATTATTAACTAATTTATTTATATTAATTAGTAAATTAAAAGATATTATTTATATTTATAATTATTTTATAATATAATTATTATTTAATAAACTATATCAAATAATTAGCATACAATCCCTCACATTAATAAATGGGTCAATTTCTAAAAAATTCACCACCTTACTGGGAATTTTCAAATCTATCACGATTTTTTATTATTATCAATTCAATACACGATCTATTTAATAGTTTCCATTTTATCACAACCTTTTATTTTTGTCAATTCAATACACTATCTATTTTATATTTTCAATTCTATCACAACTTTATTTTTTTGCAATTTGATACATTACTTATTTTATATTTTTAATTCAATATTATTATTATTATTATTATATTAAAACTGTGAATTTATTAAATAATGGGATTAAAATGTTTTTTTTATTTTTTAAGCTCAAATTAATTTCTAATTTAATTTTTTATAAAATTCTTATTTTCAATAAATAATTTTATTTATATAATATTTTTGTTACAATTTTAAATTTCCTATAATAATAGTAATAAAAGTCGAACATAAAAATAAAAAAAGTAAAAAAAAAAGAATTTTATTCATTACAGTAATACATAATTTTACATAACATAAGGTCTATATATTAAAACAATTTTCTTTCACAAGTTAATTACAACTATAAATTTACTATAACAACAAGGAAAAAATATTATTTATTCGACATATTCTGTTTTAATTTTTAAATAATTTTAATAATAATAATAATATAATAATAATAATAATTATTATTATTATTATTATTATTATTATTATTATTATTGAATTGAAAATATGAAATTAGTAGTGTATTAATTTGCAAAAATAAAAGTTGTGGTAGAATTGAAAATATAAAATAGATCGTGTATTAAATTGATAAAAATAAAAGGTCGTGATAGAATTGAAACTATTAAATAGATTGTGTATTGAATTGACAAAAATAAAAAGTCGTGATAGATTTAAAAATCCCCAATAAGGTGATGATTTTTTTAGGAATTAACCCTTAATAAATTTATGAACACATTTAATGAGTAATATTAAGAGGCAAATAAAACAATATAAAATAAGGAGTGTCATGAGGTGAAGATGAATTTAGAGACGGAAATCCTGGACGGATCCTTGACGACGGCATTAGGCTCTCAGCACATTTGGACCATCACCCTATTTTTCCATCGTGCTACATTTCATTTGTATTCTTATTTTGAATTAACATGTTTTTGAATTAGTATTCTTTGTTCATAGATTCGTCTATTCTTCTTTTCGCTCCTACTCTAATTAGGATGAGTTTCGTTTCAAATTCGTATTTTGGTCTATGAATCTATGTTCTTATTTCGTGATTATATAGTTTGCGCTTTTATTTTGTGATAAGTCTATTTAATTACTTCATGATGAGTCTATTTAATTACTCACATGAAATAAGTATGAGAACTAATATGATTTACTGATTTCTCATAGGGCAAGTTGATTGAATTTGTGATATGCTCACTTCCGCAATGCAGAAATTTGTATGCGGACCATATAATCGAGAGCTTAAGATGGTAGTATGTTCGACCTGCTTTATATTCGATTTACTCAAATAATTAGAATGAATTACAAAAAAAATCAAAACTACAAGTATGAAAAATGTACGAAACCATTTACCCAAAAGTTTTTATATCGGTGTACGTTATAAAGTTCACATTTCAAAGTCTTGCACAAGTTATTAGATTAGTGGATGAAGTTCGACGTTCTCTTTTTTATAATTTTTATCACTCCCTACAAATTTATACTCCGTTCATCTACAATTCTCTGCTTTAATATATTATATTACAGTTGCTTTTATACCGCTTATTAAAAAAATAATGAGCAATGACTACTCTAATATTCATTAATGTTTTACGTTATTAGTTTTTACACTTTTTTATTTATTTTTAAAGGAAAAAGATAACTGATCATTGATATATATATATTGTAATTGTTTGATTGGCATAAAAGTATGAAGGTCTTTAGAAGTACTTTTAGTGTCCTTGCTATATTTTATTACTTTCAATAACAAACGTATTAATTCTTCTATATTAAATTCATGTAATTGATAATATATACTATTTAAATTAAATATCTTACCCTTAATATTTCTCTTTTTAAAGCACATAAATTGTTTTAAATGGATAAAGTGTTGAGAGGATAAAAAATAAATCATGTATATGTGTTCTTGAAACAGATGTACAAAGTCAAAGAAAAAGAAAATGGATGAAGAGAAGATTGTCAATCTAATTTTTTAGAAAAGGCGAAAAAGTGTCGAATGATTTTATATCACTGCAATTAAAATAGATGACGTATGAAAAGGAAAACAAAAATTATCTCTAAACGATGAAATCATTTATATCGAAAAAATGATTCTAAAAATGGATAAGTCATAAGGATGAGACAAGTGATTCGCAAATGAAGATTGTGAAGATAATAAAAATAAATGATAGTAGTATGGATAGGAATTTTTTTTCGTACTGTACTTGTGTAATCTATAATCGTATTCACTTAAATAAATATACCAATTTTAAAAAAATAAAAATAAATAAATGATAGCATCATAGCTAGCAGAACAGGAAGAGAGACTCCACCAGTCTTGTCTTGCGTGATGAATTACTAAAGTTAATATAACTATATTGAGGAGGAGATTTTTTTAGAGTTAAAAAGAGTAAGGACGTCAGTAGCGCAATAACAAGGGGAAAAGAATGTTTTAAATATAAATTTTTCATTGATACTTTTATTGTACAATTTTCATTACTGCGAAATTCTTAATTGATTACATAATCATACTTCAACTTTGTATAAAACTTAAAAGTATGAAAAGCGTGACAGATAACGTTGTTTCGGGGGTATGATACCCATGACCCATCGGTACCGGATTGAAAGAATTAGTACTCCTTGAAAACAACATAACAACAGCCCTTTAGAATATATTTATTTATTTGAGGGGTAAATGACTGATATAAATTTTGTTTCACATAAAATTATTTGATTATACAAACACTACAAAAAAACTGTTTTTTAAAAACAGAATATTCCGTTACTAAAAGCCTTAATTCCATTGTTAAATTGGCTTACCAATGGATTAGCAACAGAATCCGTTGGTAAAATTCCGTTGCTAAAGTGGTGCTTGGTAAATTTTTAGCAATGAAAAATCAATTTCGCTCGTAAATAATTCCGTTGGTAATCCATTGCTAATAATTCCGTTGGTAATTTATATAATGATTCCCTTGCAAATGCGTTGGTAATTATCAACGGATTGAATTCTGTTGCTAAAATAGAGAATAAATCCATTGGCATTCCGTTGCTAAAACAAAAATATCATTTTTGATCCATTAGTAATTAACAACGAATTGAATTCCATTGCTAAATTTGGTTGCTAAACAATACTCCCTCCATCTCGTTTCAATGTTTAATGTAAAGTTGGTAGGTGTATTAGTGTTGGATGATATATTAATTATTTAGGTGGGTCCCATATTCCAAAAAGGAAAACACAAACATTAAAATGAGACACACAAAATAGAAATGTAAACATTGAAACGGGACAGAGGGAGTACTTTTTTGTAGTGAAAGTAGTACAATCTACAAGCAACGTGCAATCGCACGTTAAAAAATCTAATATGTATACATGATTCTCTATGATTTACTGCCTTATGTGCCGTAATAGGAGCATGCTAGGTTGCTTATTTTATTGTTAAATATTATATGCATGTAAAAATCCTCGGTGTTAAATAACTAAGTGGGAGAGGGGATTAGTAAATAATTCCCGCGGCCTCCATTATTGGTTTGTAAGTGATGTAAATAAACTTGCACGTCGGTTATAGTGCTTTCCTCCCTAACGGATGAGTTTATTCATGGATCACTGGTACAAACTTTTTTAAATAAATATTGTTTGTAATGTGATGCATATGAACTTGCGCGTTGGCTATAGTGCCTTCCTCCCTAACGGATAAGTTTATATGCAGTTCACTGGTACAAATTTATATAATTGATGGTTGTAGAAAGTTATCTGAGCGCGTGTGTACTTCTCCAACAGTAAGACATATAAGCTTGGGCAATGTACTTGGGATTAAATAATGGTATATACACTTAGGTGTAAATAATAAGTATCCTCCCCAACGGAGCCACTGCTATTATTTGCATGGCTAAAGAGGAACCGACTATTAATTATTTTGTCATGAAGTTAGGTTGACAAATGAAATTAATGGGTAAAATATTCTCTTGTAAATGTTCGAATTTGTATACGTCCACACCAACGTGGCATGCAGACTCACGGTGCTTGAGATGACGGTAAATTTTATTTTTATATTATTTTGAGGGAATCAATATAAATGGATAAATTTGAAGATTTGATCGGTGTATTTATTTATGATTCTCTGAATTTTCAAATGATTTTATCTCACTTATTGTTTACTAAAAGAAACATATTTACTTGTCCAAAATTAGATGACTAGAAAAGAATCTTGATTTCGAATTTTACTGCTGAGGAAAATAAATATGTGTTCTCACTAAGGATGTTCTGTGATGTCTATTTAAGTCTCTAGTGAAGAGATGAGAGATTCATAGAAATATGATGGTCTCATGCTACTCTTCGGATACTTGAGTAAGTTATAAAGGCAAGAGGTCATGGATAACTTGATGAATGAATTAGAAATGCTTGGAGTAGAAATTGAAGGGGAAACCTAGATCAATTTATTCTTCATAATTTGCCTGAATGTTTTGAGCAAGTTCTACCTGAAATACGAGAGGTTGTATTCGGTGAAAAACTTCTGACAAAACAAGTGGCGAAGAAAATCCAATTTCATCAAGGTTTGAACACGGTTAGTATCTCATTCATTAGTCGTTGAAACATGATTAGTGATGGCATCTACTGACACGTTGTGTGTAGATACCGAAATCACTAAAAGCGTGTAACTAGGTGATGATGAGTTTATTATGCACATTGGTAATGCTATAAGAGTAGTAGCTGTTACAGTGGGAGTTGTTTATTTATCTTAGGGATAGGAATAAACGTTTGATTATGAGAAATTATCTTTACGTACGTTTTCATAGAAAGAATTTCATTTCAGTTTCTATGCATTTACGAATGGAAACTCCATTTCATTTAAATGACATGGTCATTATAAAGAAGGATGAAGCTATAATCTGTTATGGTATGTTAGTGATAATTTGTATACTCTTAAATAATGTTTATCCCACTGATGTAACAAATTGAAATTAATAACGCATCTTCTAAACCTAATAAGAGAAGGACTTTTATGGGAGTGGTTAAATAGATGATGAGTTATTTACAATTATTAAATTCATTTTATGGATACGCCCTAAGAAATAGTATTTCATATTAATGTTTGTCTGTTTGAGGGATATCCTAGAAAAATGAAGGGTGATTTATTTAGTCCAAAAGATCGGAGGGTGATTGTAAACACAAACACTAGATTTTTGGAAAGGAACTATGTAATAAATCACAAACCTATGTATAAGTTGTTCAAAAGGAAGTGAGAGAGAAAATACAAAGTGTAGTACCAAGTGTACAAGAGGATATACCACAAGGTAAACTGCATCGTGTGTCACGTCTGATGTACAATTCCGTTTAGTGCCTTGTCGTAGTGGGAGGGTTGTTCGACAACCCGTAAGATATATATTTTGGGAGAGACGTGAGACTTGGTTCCTAGTAAATATGAAATTGACCCACGGATATGACGAAGCACTACAAGATCGAAATGCAAAATCTTAGTAAGTTGCAATGAATTCTGAACTAGGATCTATGGATTCTAAATTACATCTGGGAGCTTATAGAACCACTATATGGTGTAAAAGTCATTGGAAGTGGTCATAGAAATTAAAAGAGGATCATACGGTAAGGTGAAAACCTTGGAAGCAAAGCTTGTTGCGAAAAGGTATACTCAGAAAGAAAGGGTTCAATTATGAGAAAACTTGTTCGCCGGTAGCTATGCCTATGTCGATCCGGATTCTTTTATCTTGTTGTTCATATTGAATATGAGGTACAACAAATAGATGTCAAGACAGTTTTCCTGATTGGAAGTCTTGAGAAAAACATCTATGTGAAGCAACTAGGATGATTCATTGCAAAGGGCTAAGAGCATTTTGTGTGTAAGCTTAAAAGTGTTCATCAATGGACTAAAGCAAGCTTCAAGAACATGAAACATATGTTTTGATGAGGTAATCCAGTCATATGGATTTAATCAATGCGTGGATGTGTCTTGTGTATTGAAAAAGAGTAACGAAAACGTGGTGATATTTCTTGTATTGTACGTAGATGATATATTGCTCATTGGAGACAATGAAAAAGTATTGTCAGGCATATGAGTATGGTTGATAAAGCAGTATGAAATGAAGGACTTAAGAAAAGAAATATATATCCTTTTGATCACGGTAATACAGATCACAAGAAAGGATGTTATGCTTGTCTCAAGCTTCATGAAATGATACAATCCTTACTCATTTTAGCATGTGACTTTATCTAAGGAAATGTGTCTTGACACGAAAAAAGATAAAGGAGATGAAAGTGGTTCTTTATGCTTCAGTGAATAAGGAAGCTTAATCTAACAAATGATATGCACGAGATCGGATATCTATTTTGCCGAACGCATGGTCAGTGAGTATCAAGGTAACCCGAAACAAGAATGATGAACTGTGGTAAGACATATACTTATGTACCTGAAAAGGACCAGAAATTATATGTGGACTTACCGAACAGATTCACTGATTCTTATGGGTTACATAGATTCAGATTTTTCAATCAGATAGGGACGGCAGTAAATCTACCTCAAAGGTTATGTATTTAATTTTAGGAAGTAGAGTCATAAGATGGAGGAGTGTTATATAGAAATATATTTCGGACTCCACCATAGAAATATAATAAATTGAAGCCTCTGAGGCAGTCAAAGTATTTGTATGACTCTAGTAACTTCGTGATGGACTTGGATGTGGTTTCTAAGTTTGCCCAAGGGTATCACAATTTATTGTGATAATAATGGTGCAGTTGCAAACTTGAAGGAATCACAAGCTCATAAGCAATTAAACATATGGATCGCGAGTACCACCTGTTACGAGAAATCGTATGATGAGGAGAAGGTTGTTGTCGCCAAGATTGCATCGGATGATGACCTAGTAAATCCATTTAACAAGGGCCTTAAGGCGAGAGCTTTTGATGGTCGTGTAGTAAGAGTGGGAATCAGATGTATGGCAGAAGACATGACAGCATAGTCTTTTAGTATAAGTGGGAGATTATTGGATTGTATACTAAAAGTCTAGCTTTTTGTATGAACGATGTTATAACAATTTATTTGAAATGAGAATCATATGATCAAATGATTGCGTCTTATAATTTATTTATATGCACGATGCAATAGTCCACTTACTTTATACTGTAGATAATATATTGTGCAACAATACGCGGAAGATCATATTATGGTTTCCTTATAAAGTATAAACAGATACTCACAACCGAGATAGACGGAGACTCTCTATCAGGATGGTTGTAGTTTGGTTTGGTATTAGCTTGTCTTGGTTATAGAATCACATTAGTGCACTTTGTGTGTATTGAGCAGGACCGCTTGAGATTGTTCGACTTATACTGATTATATAGGAGAACTTGATCTCAGTTATTATAGATGTCTGTGCTCTTAATTCCTATACAATAACCTCAACACGTAAGGCAGTATGTATTTATTTGATTCATCAATGGATGAGATTTACATGTATTAAATCAACAAACTCGGTGAGTTGGGAAATAGTGCTGTCTGTATGGTGTGCTGTTGATTGTAGAAGGAATTAATGTCCGACATAGATTGATGATGTCCCCTTGAGAAGCTCATAAGGATTATCATGTAAACCCTGCAGGTGGATTTATTCCGGCATGATAATGAGGTTGAGTGGTACTACTCTCGGATGAGATATTAATTAATGGAGTTGTCAGTAACTTAATTAATTAATGAGAATTGTATATCTTAAACATGGGGAGACTGTCAGGCTCATAATAATAAGGAGCCCATAACATAATTATGGGATTAGAACGGTAGTGCAGTAATAATATTTTAGTGGTATATATTATTATTATTGGACTTAAGTATAAGCTTTGGGCTAAGCTTGGATACTTAAGTCCAATGGAGGCCCAACTCTAATTTCTCCTCATGGTCACTGTTGTAGCCCATATACAAGTCATCTCAGCTGTTCTAACCCTAGAGAGACACGCTTAACACGTGAAGAGGGTATACTGTATAGCAGATTGAGAAGATCTCGAAGATCGTCGCCCACACGACATCGAGGTTGGACTTGGGAATACAGTAGAAGACCGGAAGATTTTTTACTGCTGTTGTCCATCAATTTGCACAATTTTTATAAAATCGCATAGAAGTTAGAATTCAACATGTGATATACTGACGGAAAGCCACGGAAGAGATGATCGTTTTGGAGTGTAGATCACTCAAATCGGAGATCAGACCAGAGAGTTATGCCCAAAACGGTGAGGTTGCGTAGGCTGCCGGCGACAATCCTTCTTCTTCAACATACCCTGGTGAAAGGTAATACGCTTATTTGATTTCTTGCTTCTGCTAAATTAGAAATGTATGGAACCCTAATGATTCACGTTAACCAAACAATCGAACGCCAACTAGAAGATGGTTGAAACTGGTAAAGGACTATGTTATTAATTATCACCCGGGTAAAGCCAATGTGGTTGCTGATGCATTGATCCCGAAAGGCAATACGGAGTGTGGTTGTTATAAGCCTAAATCAGAAAATAGAGTTGCTTGATTTGCAAAAGATGGGTGTGGATATCATTCAGGAAGGATCGTTGGAAGCAAAGATGGCAGCTCTGACACTTCGACCAACCTTGATGGATAAGATTCGACATAGCCAACAGGAGGATAAGTTGTTTGACAAGATAAAGAATGATATCAGCTCTGGAAAGTCTTCTGACTTCCAATTAAGAGAGGATGGTGTGATTTGTTATAGAGGTCGATTATGTCTACCTGAAGTGGATAACATTTGGAAAGAAGTGATGGCAGAAGCTCATTTAACACCGTACTCTGTACATCCAAGAGCTACCAAGATGTATAGAGATTTGAAGTCACATTATTGGTGGCTAGGGATGAAGAGAGATATGTGAAACAATGTTTGACTTGTCAGCAAGTCAAAGCCGAGCATCAGAGACCAGCAGGAATTTTGCAGCCTCTATTTATTCCAGAATAGAAGTGGGAAAGAAATATCACTATAGATTTTATTACTGGACTACTGAAGACAATGAAAGGCCACGATGCCATTTGGGTTATCGTGGATCGACTGACCAAGTCAACTCATTTTTTTTATTTGTTCTACGTATTCTATGGATCTAAGTGCACAGCTGTATATTCAAGAGATTGTCAGACTCCATGGAGTACCACTTACCATTGTGTCAGATAGAGATACGAGATTCTTGTCGACTTTTTGGAAGAGTTTGCATAAGGCATTGGGGACACAATTATCTTTTAGCACAACATTCCATCCACAAACTGATGGTCAATTAGAGCATACGATGCATATTTTGGAGGATATGCTCAGAGCATGTGTGTTGGATTGTCAAGGTCAGTGGAGTAAATTTTTACCTCTAATAAAGTTCTCGTACAACAACAGTTATCAGTCCACTAACGGGATGGCACCATATGAAGCACTGTACGGGAGGAAGTGTAGGTCTTCAGCACATTGGACGAAGTTGGAGAAAGAAAACTTTTAGGTCCAGACTTGATTCGTGAAATGTCAGAAGCTGTTACCCATATACGATAGAAGATGAAAGTTGCTCAAGATCGATAGAAGAGTTATGCAGATAAACAGAGAAGAGCGTTGGAATTTGAAGTGGGTGATTAGGTATTCTTGAAAGTATCTCCAATGAAGGGGATAATGATTTTTGGAAAGAAAGGAAAACTCAGTCCAAGATATGTTGGTCCATTCACTATCAATGAGAGAGTTGGAACTGTTGCCAGCATCTATGTCCAGAGTACGCGATGTATTCCATGTGTCGGTATTGAGGAAGTATGTCCCAAATCCATCTCATGTTCTCAGGCAGGAAATAGTTGAGTTGAAAGAATATTTGAGTTATGAGGAACTACCAGTTGAGATCTTACGGCGAGAAGTGAAAAAGCTCAGAAATAAAGAGATACCATTAGTGAAGGTGTTATAGAGGAACCAATTAGTTGAGGAGGCTACTTGGAAAAGGGAGGATGAGATGATGGCTAAGTATCCAGAACTCTTCAGGTAAGTAAATTTCGAGGATGAAATTTTTATTAGGTAGGGAGGATGTGATACCCGAGCTTCTCACTACTCATGTGCCAATATAATTTAATTTGTGTTATGTGTATTTTATAATTATGTTATAATTATATGGCAATTATGTGATAATAATTTGATAATTATGTAACAATTATGTGGCAATTGTCTTAACATTTATTTATCTTTATATTTGTATTTGATACACTTATGATAAAAATGGTGACAATAAATTGTTTTATTGGTATAAATGTACTAGTTCTTAATTATTAAGTATCACATGTGCCCTCGAAATAATAATAGTGGTAAGAAAATATTAAGTATTGCATGTATATTTATAATGGATAATAATAATAATAATAATAATAATAATATGGGAGGATTACTACTAGGTACACAAAAAAATCCTTAATTACTATGAGATACAAACATACAAAAGTATTACTACTAACTACAAAAATATATAGTGATATTCCAATATTATCCCTATAAATGTGCTGCACATAAATATTATGTGCAGCTAGTGTTCGTGTGCAGCAAGGTGTGTGCAGTAGAATAAAAGTGTGTGCCGCAAAAAAAATGTGTGCAGCAAAAAAATATGGTGGTCCGGCGGAGCTCCGGTGGCGGCAGTCAACTGCCGGTCAACGCTAGGCAATGGCTGGTCAACGCCGGTCAATGGCCAGTCAACGCCAATCAACGGTGGTCAATGGCCGGTCAACAGTGGTCAACGGTCGATCAACTCTGGTCAACGTCCTGTCAACGATGGTCCGGCGAGTGGGTGGGTGAGGGATAGGGTTGGTGGTTTAAAAGTGTATGGGTTTAGGGGTATATTTGGTATTTTACTTTAATATTTTATATATAATAATTATTATTTTAAATCAATGTATCTAGTAGTAATTAGGGGTATAAAGTGTGTACCTAGTGTAATTAATCCTAATAATAATAATAATAATAATAGATGAAGTGGTGGCTTATCAGTAACACTACATTGATTGTTATCCAAAATGGATGAATTGGCTTGAGGAGCGGTAATGCGTGGCTAATTCATATCCATATTGGGTAATTGACTTAGTAATTAGAAACATGGCCTCTCCCAAATTTTACACGATAATTGCATTAGCAATTGAAAAAAAAGGAAAAAGGTTAAGTCAGCACATACTCATTCACCGTATGTGTATATATATAAGTTGATTTCCATTTTAGGAAGGGAAGCAAGAGCAGCAAGGGATTGAGAAAAAAAGAAAAAATAAGAGAGAAGAATGAAAAGAAGAGGAAGGGGTTCGAGCCGAAACTGGAGAAAGATTAGTTATAGTGCTTCACGAGATTTATAATATTCTTACTATTGTGAGTCCAGATAAGTAAAAGTCCAACTACATTGCATAAACATGTTGTGTGTGAATAATTTGTGATTAATATGCGATAATTAATTGTGATTAGTATAATTACGTTATGAATTATTTGGGATTAATTTGTGATACAAGCTGTGGATATATGTGATTTAAAAAAATATCATTATCCTATATAGATCTGTATGATCTGAGAAGATATTGTTTATAAGGATCTGTGTGATCCGAGATGAAGTTGTTATTCTAAAAAGGGATTCGTGTGATCCAAGTTGAAGTTGTTATTCTATAAATGGATCTATGTGACAGAGGTGAAGTTGTTGTTCTAGAAGTGGATCTGTGTGAATTGAAGTTAAGTTGTTGCTTTATTGTGAGTAAATGTTAATATTGATGTCGAAAATGGTTTATGATGCATATTTAATTACCCTGGGTGCATACCATGCATAATCATGAAAAGTGTTTTCCCCAAAACTAATAAGATACTAATGGTGTGTGTGGCCACTATATATGCACTCTTTTAGGGACTGTCAAAAAATCAGTTCGAGTCATGTGTTGACTCAACGAGTCGCTAGTCAGCTTACTTTTATTCAGGGATAGCGGAGCGATCCGAGTCATGTGTTGACTCAACGAGCCGTGTATCGGCTCATCTTTATTCAGGGATCGAAATAAATCAATCCGACACTGTGTGTCTATTGAGTTCATTTAGGTTGCATATCATAAGTGTGTCATGAGGATCCCGCAACGTGAACAGTTTTCAAAATAAAAGAGACCAATTAGAAAAACTAGGAAATAGACGATAGAAAACTGAATGCATTTTCATGCACTGGCATGCATGATTTCTACTTACTGAGATTTTTATCTCACTAGTTTATGCATTGTAGGTGAGCCTAATGATAATTGAGTATGTGGTGTGTTGTGCAAGCTGTGGAGCTCCTTCAAGGTATTGAGCGGATGTACATAGATGATGACCTATTGGGCTGGGCCGTGGGCTTATTTTGTTTCCGTTAATGTTTTGTTATGTAGTATAATAAGTATTGTCACAAGTTTGTGTGGTTTGAAGTGGTGTTATGTATGTTGAACTGGTGTGATGTTGTAGGTTATAAATACATTATGTGAGGAAAAATATGCAGGATTATATAATGATGTTTATGTTAAATTAGTATTTGAATTATAAGATGTAAGGTGGATCTTGTCATAAGATCAACATGCAACTACATAATTAATTTCAAAGTGAATTAATTATAGATAAAATCTTTCTAGCGATCCTCCACGATCCTCCAGTCGCAAGGAGTTAGTTTCATCTTTACATCGAGAGATTTCGCACTAACATCTGCCAGTGAGATGGTCTTATAGCCATTTAAATGTCTACTACATATCTGATTTATTGCTGGAATCAAGCTGTAGGGATAAAGTAATTGTAAATGTTGTATAATCCTGTGTAAAGAGAAGTTGGAGGTATAACTACCCTTGAAATTGCAACAAAGGCATGCCTAGAGGATGACAAAAACAAGTCCTTGAAAACATCTCCCTATTTGACAAAGTAAGCCTCTCTCTGATTTCCTCCAAAACTTGAAGATCAGCCCTTTTCTCAACCCTTACTGAGAATTGTATTGCCGCTGGTACCTTCGCCATTACAATTCTTAGAGGGATAACCTGCACCACACTATGAACATTTCATCTTCAGCTACATATATATTAGGTTAATAGATAAGCTGCTTCTTTTTGTACATCATAATCAAACTTATATCAATATACATATTTGGCAAAATCTTTTACATTTCTGTTCATTCAATTCCACCTCCTACTTCAAGGTTTCACCATATTTATCATCTATATATCTCAACATACTTTACTTACAACGCTACACCAAACTTAACTCCATGAATTTTTTTCATATACTTCATACCTAACATAATCCAGATCCAATTATGATACATTTTACCTTCCCAATTACATAAGCATATCAATCACAATTCCATACAAAATCAAAATTTATTCGTTCCTAAATTTCATTTTCACATAATCTAATTATCCACACTAAACAAGCACTTTAATATGTTATAGTCATACTAATAAATTTAGCCTACCCATCTACACTTCTCCTCATCATCAAATGTCTTAGTTCAATTTTTATAACAGTTTATTGAATCCAAGTTTAATATCTACACATTTTCTGATAAGCATACATACTAATCCATCTTCACTATAAAAACACTGGTCAATTTAATACAATACATACAATATCTTGCGTCAATACCTGGGTAATTTCACGATTTTTCAGAGTGGAGAAATATACTCTATGGTTTTGACCTGTGCCCTATCTCCTATAATTTGGAATATCACGCGACTCTTCATTTTTGCTATCTCAATTCTCTACTTTGACAGTCGACGGCAGGTGGGAAGGATTGGGTGCAAGCTCCTACGACAATGTGGGTGTGTGCAATCTCCGACGACAATGCGGATGAATTTGATTATGGGATAAGAATGGGAAAATTGGATAGTAGTACTAATGATGGTGGGGTAGGGTACGAGGGCTCAAAGTTTTCAATTAGGGAGAAATATTTTGTTTATTATTGCAGTGATATTTTTTTCATGAAAGTCAAAATTCGTTAAAATTGATCACAACTTATTTAGTTGTTGGGAATGATTTTTCCTACTTCATAAGTGTCAGATTTGATAATTGGCAGAAAAATAAATAGCATTGTTGAGAAAAATCAACCTATTAATTTTCCTTTTGGCAAAGACTTGTCTGAGACTATCTCACGTAATGATTTACGTGAGACAAATAAACATTTAGAAGATAGATAAAAATTTCTAAACTCAACAGTTGTTTTACAAACCGAGATGAGAGATGGTGAAAATAGATTTAGAAGATTTTATGAGTATTTTGATGCAGTTAAGAAAGGATTTAAGAGAGGTTATAGGCCCTCTACTGGCTTAGATGGATGTATCATTAAAGGACCACAAAGGGGAGTACTACTCTCTGCTATTGGTGTGGATCCCAGTAATAAAATCTACCCTATTGAATGTGTTTGTTGTCTCTAGTAATAACGCCGATACATGGGAGTGGTTTTCGCTCTTGTTAAAGAAAGACTTCAATATTGAAGATCCAGAGGAATGGACATTTATGTGCGATAAGAAAAAGGGTCTGATTCAAGGAATGGTATTAGTTTACTTAATTCTGAACATAGATTTTTTGTGAGGCATGATGAGAGTGATAATTCACTTGTTTTGAGCCATTATTTATGTGGAAATTAAGTACAATTTGGTCTATTATCGAGGCAAATCGAGATATTTATGGAAAAGTCATGAATCAGATGCTACTGAGGATATTTGAGCATATTTATAGGAAAACAGGTCAAAAGTGCTCAGAATTGAAAAACACAGTTTTTGAGGTGCAGCTCAACTGGAGGAGGAGTCGCTCGACCTGGCTATGTTGGTTGAGCGACAATGGATTCGATCGAGCGAGGTATCGGACAAAGCTTCAGCTTATAGAGACACTGCTCGATCGTCGCTCGACCAAGGTCGAGGCCGTTCGAACAAGCCATTCTGGTCGAGCGGGGACACACTATTTATTTTTGGTAATTCCGTATCTCCAGTGCGTGTTTTGGCGTATTTTCCAAGAAAAAGCCAGTTAAGGTCCATTAGGAGATTTTATAAGTATAAAAACAAAAGTAGATCACACTAAGAAGATAGTTAGATTCCACATCCATCCTACATCACATCCAAACCCTAACTCCATCCTATGGAGCTGTAGAGAGAGATTCGTGCAGTAAATCAAGTGAGAACCAAGTGAAGATTCAAGACGGAGCAAGAAGCGACGGCGCCCACGCCTAAGGTTTACTTCGCAACTTAATCTTTCTTGTAATTTTCAAGACTATGGGTAAGACTTATCCAATCACCACGAACATTCTTCAAAACGTCATGGGATAGAACCACTTTAGTAGTTCTAGGGTTTAGGAAGGTTTTACTAGTTAATTGAACTTCCGTGTGTATACTCCGTACAACACTACTTATGATTTATTTTATAAAGGACTATGATTTTTTAATTCATACCCAGAGTTGTTTTGTGTATCATTAACTGTTATATAGTGTCTGAATATATATCTTCGTTATTGATTGAGTGCGTTCACCGCTGAGCAGGATTCCGTGTTATGATTCTAAGTGAGGGGACTCTAAAGCTTCATTAGAACTATCTTATACAAATACTTAATAATTGAATGGGATTCAGGTTAATAAGTAGGATAAAGAGGATAATTTCATAGTACCTATAAAGGGATATCATATCCGGTTAGAGTACTTAGTGCACAGGAAATAATTGATACTGATAGTACCTAGAAAGGGGGTGAAATCATGTACTTGCTCCAAGGTAATTCACACGTTTAACACGTTTATCTGCTTGTGGCTATAGTGTAGATTTGCATAGCTTAGTGATGCGTCTATATTCCACAAGGTAGAGTCGAGCATTGACATACGGAAGGAAGATTATTAGTAAAACTAGATGGCCCGAAGAGCTACCTATCTTCTCATTTGTTCAACTCTCGTTAACTCTCTACTGTTTTCTATTTTATTTTCTATTTAATTATTTTATCTAGTAGAACAATAATTACTACTCAATTAAATTGTTAAATAATAGTTTTAGTTAATTTAGTTAATAATAAATTGATAATCATCCATCCTTTGGGTTCGATAATATAACTTGGTCGCTTATTAAAGCTACAATTGCATCCTTCATAACTGGAGATTAATTGTGTGTTGAGAAAACGCTCATCAAGTTTCTAGCGCCGTTTTCTAGGACAGTTGTCTTTATCAATTTTATTATTTCTAGTTTAATTAAGACAATACTTTTTTATCTTTATTTTCTAACATTTAATTTTTTTTAGGTGTATGTACACTAGATCGAAGGGAGAAACATTAGCAACTTTTGTTCCAGAGATCGGAGCATCATCGAGGAAGAAGAAAGCAAAGAAGAACAAGAACTAAGAAGCAACTGAGACTCTTGATCTAGGAGTTGAAGTTGAAGTACCAAACTTGGAAATGGTTGAAGCTGCAACCGAAAATAAGTCAGAAGCAGAAGCAGTCAACAAGGCCCAAGAGAGCATCTAGGGGGTCTTTTAAAGATCCTCAACAGCATGATCGATCTTCACCCCGCTCTTATCAGCATGATCAAAAGGATTCCTATCTCTGGGAGGTTTTTTGAAGATCTTCAACAGCATCTGAATAAATCCTTGGCTATGCAAGTACACAAAAGAGCGCAAGAAATCATGAGGATGCAATGAGGATCATATTTTTTAAATTCTCGCTTACTGAAAGAGCGAGAGATTGGTATGACACTATTAGTGTTGTTGATTGCACTACATGGGACTAGCTAGAGATAAAATTTTTGGAGAGATACATGCCACCTTCAAAAGTGTTCAAGATGAAACAAGATATTCATCAATTCGTGATCAATCAAGGAGAAAAGTTCCATGAAGCATGGGATAGATTCAAGGACATGCTTAGAAGGTGTCCGCAGCATGGATTGTTAAAATCTCAATATATCAGTGTTTAATACAATGGATTAGATTGTGATTCTCGTGTTCTACCTGATGCTTCATGAAGTGGATCATTCCTTGCGAAGACACCCGTTGCGGCCAAGAAGCTCTTTGAGGATATTTCAATGAATTCGAGGGATTGGCCTACTGATAGAGTGAGAGGCACCTATGTTCTGGGAAAGGTAACGCAGGTTGAACACACTATGGTGAAGTTAAGTAGAGAAGACGAGATCGTCTCTAGCTTGGCCAATATCAACAAACTACTTGAATCCCAGCAGAAGCAGATTACTGAGTTATCACAAGGAGTACCAATGATGCAGAAGCAAGATGCTGGTGAAGAGAGATCGATCCAAGAGGAGCTAGAAGAGGAAAACTATGCCATGGGACAAAGTATTCAAGGAACTAGGTATCAAAATCAAGGAAACAGGAATTACCAAGGGAACTACAACAACCGTGGTCCACCGGGTAATTATCAATAGCCAAGAAGGCTGGAATTTTCATGGAGTAATCCAAATGCTGCAATACAATCTCCTATTGGTGTTGATCCTGGTACTAAGATCGAAGAAGGAAAACCTGGTTTGAAGGATATGGTGAACTGATATGTGGCTAGGATTGATGCTAGGATGGATCATTTGGAAGCAAAGATAGATTCAAATCATGATGAGTTATCCAAGCAGATGAAAGACCTTACTTTGTTGGTGGGAGAGATGGCGGGAAATGTTAACAAGCTAACTCAAACAACTGAGAAGGGAAAGTTTCCTTCTCAAAGTATAACAAACCCGAAATATTATAATGCCATTACTTTGAGGTCAGGAACGCAGTATGAAGGTCCAATGCTACTAGTCGGTGAAAATGGAGATGATGTGTCTTGACTCGACCACCGCTCAATCAAGTCCTTTGGTCGAGCAACAGTCGAGCGACACTTTGAGGAGATGAAAAATCACATTCAGTTTACAAGGATGTCACTCGACCAAAATGGAGTCGCTCGACCAGACCCTTCTGGTCGAGGTGAGGTCAAGCGGCTACCTGTTGAGCTGAACAGTCATATTTCGATTACAGGAACCCTGTTCGACCATTATCACCTCGCTCAACCAGACCATTCAGGTGGAGCAGAGGTCGAGCAAGGTCATTCAACTCTAGTTTCCATACAGAAGCTACACAAGTTGTTCAGAATACTACAATACCATCACAAGAGCAGAATACTGAGCAAATAGTGGAGAAGAAGTGGGAAAGAGCCAAAAGATTGAGAGCCGAGAAGGATAGAACGAAGGAGGTTGAATGTGATGAATGGGGTATCCCTAAGACAAAGATACCTCCTCCGTTTCCTTTGAGGTTAGTTAAAAAAGGATTGGAATATAAGTTCAAGAGATTCCAAGATATCATGAACAAGATAAGTTTGAACATTCCTTTCTCTGAAGAAATCATGGAGATGCCTTACTATGTCCGATTCTTAAAGAATATCACATTGAAGAAGAGGAGTTTGAATGGAGTTGAGACTGTAAATCTATATGAGAACTGTAGCTCGATCATTTAGAGGAACCTGCCAGCAAAGTTGAAGGATTCAGGAAGCTTTACTATACTATGTGAGATTGAAAAGGGGCCGTCATGAAAAGCTCTGTGCGATCTTGGTGCAAGCATCAACTTGTTGCCCTTGTCTATATTCAAGAAGCTAAGTTTGGTTGAGCTTTCTCCCACAAAAGTGGCTCTACAATTGGTGGATAGGTCTATGACTTTTCCGAACGGTGTGATAAAAGATGTACTTGTGAAAGTGGAAAAGCTCGTCTTTCCCATGGATTTTCTTGTGCTAGAGATGGAAAATGACAAGGATAATGTTCCTTTTATCTTAGGGAGGCCATTCCTTGCCACTTTTGGGGTTATGATTGATATCAAAAATGGGGAGCTTAGACTACGAATAGATAAAGAAGAGGTTATGTTCAACCTCGACAAAGCAATGAAGATGCCTATGGAGACACAGTGTTATAGCATTGATGTGGTGGAGGAGATCGTGAAGGAAGATTGTCTTTGATCCTATCTAAGGATATCCCTTGGAGACACGCTTTGCGGAGTCTCTTACTTTTCCCTTGGAGACATGCATTGTATGTATTGAATTTCTTGAAAACTTACTTGCTTTGGGTGATGAAAGGTGTATGAACAAAAAGAACCAAGATTGAAGAGGTCAAGTAGACTAGGCAGTACCTACCATTGGATAGAGAGAGCACACCGAAGGAAGAAAAGAAGGAGAAGTTGAAACCACTACCGGAACATTCGAAGTATGCCTGTTTAGGCGAGAATGAAACTTATCTGGTAATTGTATCTTCTGTTGGATTGTATAATAAAAGTCTAGCTTTAGTATGTACAATGTTTTAACAATTTATTTGAAATGAGAATTATATGATCAAATGATTGCATTTTATAATTTATTTATATATATGATGCAATAGTCCACTTACTTTATACTATAGATAATACGTTGTGCGACAACACGCGGAAGATCATATTATCGATTTTCTTATAAAGTATAAATAGATGCTCATAACCGAGATAGACGGAGACTCTCTATCGGGATGATTGTAGTGTGATTTGGCATTAATTTGTCTTGACTATAGAGTCACGTTAGTGTACTTCGTGTGTATTGAGCGGGACCGCTTAAGATCGTTCAACTTATACTAACTTATAGGAGAACTTGATCTCAATTATTATGGATGTTCGTGCTCTTAATCCCTATACAATAACCTCGACATGTAAGACAATATGTATTTCTTTGATTCATCAATGAGTGAGATTTACATGTATTAAATCAACAACCTCGGTGAGTTGGGAAATAGTGTTGTCTCTATGGTGTGCTGTTGATTGTAGAAAGAATTCGTGTCTGACATAGGTTTATGATGTCCCCTTGAGAAGTTCATAAGGATTATCGTGTAAATCTTGCAGGTGGATTTATTCCTGCATGATAACGAGTTGAGTGGTACTACTCTCGGATGAGATATTAATTAATGGAGTTGTCAGTAACTTAATTAATTAATGGGCATTGTATATCTTAAACACGGGGAGACTTCCGGGCTCATAATAAGAAGGAGCCCATAACGTAATTATGGAATTAGAACAGTAGTGCAGTAATACTATTTTAGTGGTATATATTGTTATTATTGGACTTAAGTATAAGCTTTGGGCTAAGCTTGGATACTTAAGCCCAATGGAGGCTCAACTCTAATTTCTCCTCCTGGTTCCTATTGTAGCCCATATATAAGTCATCTCAACTGTTCTAACCTAAGAGGGAGGCATGCCTAACATGTGAAGAGGATAGATGGAATAGCATATTGAGATGATCTTGAAGATCGTCGCCCACACGACGTTGAGATTGGACTTGAGAATACAACAGAAGACCAGAAGGTTGTTTGCTACTACTGTCTGTCAACTTCTACGATTTTTCTAAAATTGTACAGAACTCAGAACTGGACATGTAATATACTGACGGAACACAGAAGAGATGATCGTTTTGGCATATAGATCACTCAAATCTGAGATCGGATGAGAGAGTTATGCTCAAAACGGTGAGGCTACATAGGCTGATGACGAGAATTCATCTTCTTCAACATACCCTGGTGAAAGGTAATACGTTTCTATGTTTTCTTGCTTCCACTGATTGTTAGAAACGTATGGAATCCTAACGATTTACGTTAACCAAATGATCGAATGCCAACATCTTCTTCCCTTACTGATGATCAACTTGAAGAGTTGTTAGATGTGCTTGGGAAATATAAGTCTGCTATTGTATGGTCTCTTGATGATTTGAAAGGTATAAATTCATCATAATTCCATGCATAAAATAAAGTTGCTAGATGAAGCTAGCGGGTGTATTCAGAATCAGCGGAGGGTTAACCCGCGATTCAAGAAGAGATTCAGGAAGTAAATCTTAATGGGGTTAGATGCAGAAATTATTTATCCAATTAGTGATAGTCCCAATGTGAGTCCATTGCATGTTGTAGCTAAGAAGGAGGGCATGATTATTGTGAAAGCTGATGATGGAGATGATATTAGCCACTAGGATTCCTATGGGATAACATGTGTATACGGATTACAAGAAACTAAATGAATACATGCAATGACCACTTCCCTCTTCCTTTCATGGATCAAATGTTAGATCGTCTTGCAGGGTATGAGTTTTATTATTTTTTAGATGGGTACTCGAGTTATAATAAAATCATGATTGCACCCGAGGATCAAGAAAAGACTACTTTTACGTGCCCTTATTTATGGAACCTTTACTTTTACGAGATTCCATTTGGATTGTGTAATGCGTCTGCTACTTCCAAATGTGCATGATGGCCATATTTGATGGGTTGATAGAAAAGATTATGGAGGTGTTTATGAATGATTTTTCTGTGTTGGTTCCTCTTTTGATATATGTTTGTCTAATCTATCTACCATTTTGAAGAGATGTCAAGAAACTAATCTTGTCTTGAATTTAGAGAAGTACCACTTCATGGTGAAAGATGGGATTATTTTGGGGCATCATGTTACGGCCAAAGGATTGCAAGTTGATAGAGCCAAGGTGGTGGCGATTGAGAAGCTTTCACCACCTACTAATGAGAAGGGAGTGTGGTCCTTCCTAGGACACATAGGATTTTATAGAAGATTTATCAAAGATTCTCAAAATACTCCAAGCCCTTGTCTCATTTACTTGAAAAGGATGTTCCGTTTAATTTTGATGATGATTGCCTAATAGCTTTTCAGGTTTTCAAGGAGGCACTTATAAACTGCACCTATCTTGATCACACCGGATTGGACTCAGCCGTTTGTACTTATGTGTCATGCAAGTGACCTAGCACTTGGAGTGGTGCTTGGGCAATTGGGAGAAAGAAATTCTGTGCCATCTACTATACGAGTAAGACTTTTGATGTAGCACAAAAGAACTACACTGTCACCAAAAAGAAGTTTCTAGTTGTGGTGTATGCATTCAATAAGTTTCGACAGTATTTGGTGGGAATGAAGACAATAGTTTACATGGATCATTCTGCGATCCGGTACTTGATGAAGAAGAAGGAAGCGAAGATTATAAGATGAATCCTTCTTCTACAAGAGTTTAGATCCGAGATAAAAAAGAAATGGAGAATGTGTTGGCGGATCACCTATCAAGGTTGGAGACAAGGGAGCATTGTGATGATTCTTTTGAATACATAGAAGAGATGTTCCCTAATGACAAGATAATGGCAGTATTTGCTGAAGGAGCGAAGAAAGCATTGTGTAGTTACTGCTCAATGAATGGATCCATGGTATGCGGATTATGTCAATAACATGTATCCGGTGAAATTCCTAAGGGTCTCAATAGGTATTAACTTGCTAAGTTTAAGAGAGATGTTGAGAATTTCACATGGTATGATCCATTTGTGAACAAGATTTGTAGGGATTCTATTGTCCGTAGGTGTGTGCCTAAAATGAAGATGGAGAGTGTACTCGATTTTTGCCATGCACAACCTAACGGGGGCATTTCAGAGCCCAAAAGACTGCAGAAAAGGTACTTCAATCTGCTCTTTATTGGCCTACCTTGTTTACAGATTGTGAATCCTATGTAGCTACATGCGATAGATGTCAAAGGATGGGAAACATAAGCAAAAGGGATGAGATGCCTCTTCAGCCAATCATTGTAGTAAAGATCTTCGATATATGGGGAATCAATTTTATGGGGCCTTTTCCCCCTATAATTGATTTTTTTATATCCTTCTTGTTGTTGACTATGTTTCTAAGTGGGTGAAGGGATTTCAACTGGCATGAATGATGCTAAAATTGTGTTTTCATTCTTGAAAAAAGCATATCTTTGCCCGCTATGGAGTTCCTACAACACTTGTGAGTTATGGAGGTATGCACTTCGTCAATAGGCTTATTGAAAGAGTTCTCAAGGAATACGGTTATCAAGCATAGTGTTACTACACCCTATAATCCTCAAGTGAATGGGCAAGTTGCAGTCTTTAACCAGTAAGTGAAGCAAATCCTTGAGAAGGTAGTTGGAACCAATTGAAAGGATTGGGCAATGGAGCTCGATTATGTTTTATGGAGTTCCGGACATTATACAAGACTGTGCTAGACATGTCACCTTATAAAATTATCTATGGGAAGCCATACCACTTACCCGTAGAGATTCAGCATAAGTCTTTTTGGGCAGTGAGGAGTTTGAACTTATCTCTACTTGAGCAAAGGAGTTGGGGATGACTCACTTCAATCAATTAGATGAGTTCAGAAATCAAGCTTTTAAGAACTCAGTGATCTACAAGGAGAGAATGAAGAAGTGGCATGACTCGAAGATCACTTTCCAGGATTTCAAGCAAGGAGACGAGGTATTACTCTTTAACTCTCGTTTGAAGCTTTTGCAGGAAAATTAAAATTGAAGTGGACTGGACCGTTCATTATCCATAGAGCCTGCGGAGTGGGGAGTTTTGAGATCATGGACAAAGACGGAGATATCATTGCGGCTAATGGGCATCGATTAAAGCACTTTAAGTCACCGGATGATGCTTGCATCATTTTTGAGGATACCTTGAATGAATTGGTACCATCGTGACTCTCCGACATTAAATATGAGCGCTGTTGGGGGCTTTCCCTCCAGTATTATTACTTTATTTATTTCTTATGAGTAAGAAATTTTTATATTTAGGTGCTTCCTAATCGGCAATTACATCTCTTTGCAAACTTAGTTTCGAATATAGTTTTTACAAAGTTTGGGGGTGTGATGTTCATACCTAATTGTACCACTAAGAGTATAATCTTTTCTTTATAACGTCTGGTAGGGAAGTTGATTTTTTGTGGTATATTAAAACTTTAAAGGTTTTGTGTGTCAATTTTTTTTGCAATTTATCAATTGTTCAGTGGTGTTTTATTTTATTATATAGTGTGAGCGGAGTTTATACATAATTTATAGAGTCTAAGTTTTGGTTCTCTAACTATTTTTTTGGCTTGATATGATGCTTAATGTTGTATTAGAGTTGAGTTTTTGCAGGGATGAAGAGAATTACAAAAAATGAAGCGTCGGAAGCTCTACCAAAAGTTGTGCCGCTCGACCAAGACACTGAGGTCGAGTGGAGGTCGAGCGATGTGACTGAAGGCTGGTTCAGAGTTTTCAGATTATAGAGAGGCAGGTCGACCGAAAAGGAGGCTGCTCGACCAAGACGTGTAAGTCGAGCGGAGGTCGAGCGGAAAGGAGGAGACGATTCAATTATAGAGTTAACGCTCGACCATTTGAGGCGCCACTAGATCATGCTGCTCGACCCGAGCGGAGGGTGCAATTTCACGATATAAGGTCAGTTTTTGTGCGTCGCTCTATTATTCTTCGCCACCCTTCTTCGAGCACTTATCCGAGCCGTAGGATAATTTTACTCTAAATCACACCACACCTTTGATGCGCATTTTCTTTGCATGCAAAATTAATCCCAAGTATTAAGGATATCAATTGCAGCTTAAGCAAGCGACCAAGTGAATATCGAACTCAAAGGACGGCGTATTATCAATTTAATTATTAAATAATTAATTAAGACGAAAGAAAATAAAGTTTTTAGATTAAATTATTAAACTAATAAACAATTAATTAAAATAAAATAAAAAAAAATATCACTCGAAGAATACGAAGTGGATCAAGTAGGAGAATAGGTAGCTTTAGGATAATCCAGTTTCACTCATTAATCTCCCTTTCGTGTGTTGATGTCGACTCTACCTTGTGGTTTAGGACGCATCACTAAGCCATGCATATTACTTTATAGACACAAGTAAACATGCGTGTAAC
>CM042979.1:22669479-22715596 GCA_023678885.1 Pogostemon cablin | reverse complement strand
CTTTTTATATTGTTTCCCTCAAAAATATATAAAAATAAAATTCACCGACATCTCAAGCACCGTGAGTCTGCAAGCCACGTTAGGGTGGACGTTTACAAACCCGAACATTTACAAGAGAAGGTTTTACCCTCAATTTCATTTGTCAACCTAACTTTATGACAAAATAATTAATAGTCGGTTCCTCTTTAGCCATGCAAATAATAGCAGTGACTCGTTGGGGAGGATACTAATTATTCACATCTAAGTGTACACCATTATTTGATCCCAAGTCCGCTGCCCAAGCTTATGTGCCTTACTGTTAGAGAAGTACACACGCGCTCAGATAACTTTTACAACCATCAATTATATAAGCTTGTACTAGTGAACCGCATATAAGCTCATCCGTTAGGGAGGAAGGCACTATAGCCAACGCGCAAGCCCATATGCAACACATTACAAACAATAATTATTTAAAGAAGTTTGTACAGTGATCCGTGAATAAAACTCATCTGTTAGGGAGGAAGGCTCTAATGCCGACGGCAAGTTTACTCACATCACTTACAAACCAATAATGGAGGCCGCGGGAATTAATTACAAATCCCCTCTCCCACTTAGTTATTTAATTACCGAGGGTTTTTAACATGCATATAATATTCCGAAATAAAATATACAACTTAGCATGCTTCTATTAACAGCAATTTAAGTAAATAAATCACATAGAGCATGCCTATCACATATACAACAATAATTGACAATTAAATCAATTAATCAGTTATATAACATTAATTAATTGCATAAATAGTGGATCAATTAATTTGGGCCCAAGATCAACAAATAAGCACAAAATGAGCAGCAGACTAAATTAATTAATCAAGCCCATTGTCCATGACCCATAATCTTAGCCCAAAACCAAATTAAATCCACCAAGCCCACTAGCAAAAATTAGCCTTATTAATAAACAACTAATTTATCATGCTTGGCCCATAACCCACAATTAATTAAAACAACAGTTAAGGTCCAACAGCCCATATCCATTTTAATTAAAATTGGGGCCAACAGCCCAAAACCAAATTAAAAAATGAGCAATCTTTATTTATAACTGAATTGGCCCATCTAGCACTTTAATTAAAAAGAGGCCCAATTACAAAACCCACAATTAATTATAGCAGCAAATAAAATTGAGCTCAAAGCCCAAAACAAAAAAATATAAGCCCGATAACGCCCAAGCCCAAATGCTTTGCCTAGTCAATACTGCCGCCGCCACGACTCGACGGAAACCTCCCACCATCCCCACCGAGGGCGCCATCGCCCTCGGTGGTCGTGCCCACAGCGCGCCGCCGCAACCGCTAGACCACGAAGTCGCCCATCCACCCAGCAGATCGACGACATTCTCGAGTCACCACCGTCGCGAAAACCGCCGCCGCTGCAACCGCGCCCGCCAACTGAAGCGAAATCGAGCCGCTGGGACTCCGGCGTGCAAGTGCCGCAATCGCGCCCGCCGGCTACGCTCCCACCGACCCACAATCGCGGTTTTAGACTGACCGGATTGCGAAAAACCGTAACCTTCAGCACCGCCCAGACGCCGCGTCACCTGCAGCGCCGCCCAGCCTCCGATTTTTGCAGGTCGCCGCTGGAATCCACCGTGGAGCAACGATTCTGCCGGGACACGATCCTGGACATGCCTCCATCTACCCATTCTGACCATCGTGCGTCGCCGATCTTCTGGGCGGATTTACTCCCGACCCGATTGGTGACGTATTCGACACGCCCAGGGAATGGTTGTCAAGATCTGCCGCCTCGGTGGTTGTCAGATCTTCAGCGCTACCGCGTCCAAGCCTGCGTCGACAGAGTTGGCTCACGCCAGTCCACAAGGAATCAAGGAGACCCAGCCGGATCCTCCTCGGATTCAACCAGTGGGCCCGCCCGGAAGCCTAACTAGATGTGCTCGGAACGCCGCTTGTCAAAAACGAGTGCCGCGACTGGAGTTCGTCTGTCCAGCAACCATCACCAAACGATCGGGTCTCGCGCCGATGAGGGTATGGTGCAGATGTGTGCATCGTGTCCGCGACTGACTATTGACTATGTTTTGACTCACGTTAATGCACAAAGAAGATGGGGATCCTGTCTACTATTTTTATTTTAATAAAATAATCAAACCCCAACATACAACTCAGACAATAATAACCAGATTACACAAATAATCATATATTGACTGAATAATAAAAACATGCGACTAAACCAGATTAAGTCAAATAATCAAGTAATCACATACCCATCTATCAAATCACGTTTCACCAAGAAACCATCGCTCTGATACCAATTGTTGGCAATTGGATCTTGTGGTTCAAACGTGATCGTTAGGAATAACAGGCAAACAAAACAGCGGAAGCAATTTAAATGTGTTTACCGTACTTCTGGGTTGGTGTAGAGGATGAACTGCAAAGAACTACCTCTGATCTTCTACTGTATGTCCCAAGTGTGATCCTGCTGTTGTGTGGGCAACAGTCTGCAGGATCTCTCAATCTGCTTCTCTTCCATTCTCTCACCAAAAGAGGCGCATGAATTATCTTTGGGTTCCACGAAGCTGAGTTCACTTATATATTGGGCTACAGCAGGGACCAGGAGGAGAAATTGGGCTGGCCTCAATTGAATTTAATTAACCAAGCTTAGCCCAAAGCTTTTAATTAAATCCAATAATAATAATATAGTCCACTAAAATATTATTAATGCACTACCCGTCCAATCCCAAAATTATGTTCTGGGCTCCTTCTTATTATAAGCCCGATAGTCTCCCCATGTTTAAGATATTCAATGTCCATTAATTAATTAAGTTACTGACAACTCAAATTAATTAATATCTCATCCGAGAGTAGTACCACTCAACCTTATTATCATGCCGGAAATTAATCCACTTGCAAGATTTACATGATAAACCTTATGAGCTCCTCAAGGGAACATCATCAACCTATGACGGACATGGATTCCTTCTACAATCAACGGCACACCATAGATACAACACTACTTCCCAACTCACCGAGTTTGTTGATTTAATACTTATAAATCTCACCCATTGATGAATCAAAGAAATACATACTGTCCTACGTGTCGAGGTTATTGTATAGGGATTAAGAGCACGAACTTCCATAATAACAGAGATCAAGTTCTACTATATAGTCAGTATAAGAAGAACGATCTCAAGCGGTCCTGCTCAATACACACAAGTGCACTAATGTGATTCTATAGCCAAGACAAGCTAATACCAAACCACACTACAACCATACCGATAGAGAGTCCCCGTCTATCTCAGTTGTGAGCATCTGTTTATACTTTATAAGGAAACCGATAATATGATCTTCCGCGTGTTGTCGCACAACATATTATCTACAGTATAAAGTAAATGGACTATTGCATCATGCATATAAAATAAATTATAAGATGCAATCATTTGATCAATGATTTCATTTCAAATATTGTTATGATATTGTTCATACTAAAGCTAGACTTTTAGTATACAATCCAACACCTTCATCGTCGGAGTTCGCCGTTACTCGCCGCCCACCACCAAGCTTTATTAATGGTCGGCATTAATTTTTTTTTTAAATTAATAACCGGCTGTTTCTGGTTCGGCCGGCCGTCCATTCGGTTTTTTTCGATTTTAATCGGTCCGAACCAATTTTTTCCGGTTATACCTCAAATCTGATTTTTAGGGGTTGAACGGACGATCACCTGACCGGCTCCCGATTCAACCGGTTGAACAGGTCGGTCCGGTTCTGACAACAATGGTTCATACTCACTCCGTCCCACTCAAATAACATCATTTTATTATATTGGGCGTCCCATCCAAATTGCAATATTTTTCTCTTTTAGTAAAATGACCCACCAATGACCCACCACTACCCATCACATCTCTCTAATACACCTACACATTTTACATAAAATAATAATACACCTTAATCTAAATGTAAAAAGCAATTGCATCTATTTTGGCGGGTCGGAAGGAGTACTTGATTAGTGGTACTGGTGGCTAAACTGAGGGCGAACATGATAACCTGGCCACTAAAATATGAGGATCTCAAATTATTAATTTGAGATCCTCATATTTTAGTGGACAGGTTATCATGCTCGCCCTCTCTCTCTCTCTCTATATATATATATATATATATATATATATATATATTAAAAAAAATTTTATTTAATGATAAATATAAGGCTATTTAAAGATTACTAATTAAAATTTAGTTGGAGATTAATTATTTTCTAATACATAGTATGTAGCTTATAATTGTGATCATATATTACTCCATTCCTCCGCTTCAAAGAATTCTATTTTTCCATTTTAGACTACCACTCCCAAGGGTCTCATTTTTTTTTTTTACATACATGAGACCCCACACACCTACTAATACAACTAAAAAATTAGCCCCACACACCCATTAATACAACCACTCATTACATATTAAATAATAATACTCCTTAATCCACGTGCAAAAAGCAAATGAATCCTTTTATAGCGGACGGAGGGAGTATTATTAGACACAATAAGTTAAATGATATACTCCACTGTCCCACAAAAACCATCATACTTTCCTCATTTGTTTGTCCCACAATACCATTCACACCCCAAAAGAGGAAAAATCACTTTATTCAACAACCTCAAAAGTTACATTAATTTTAAATTTGTCACTCCTTTTTCACACACAAACCATTACTTTATACTTTTTTATTACCTAAAAATACTACAATACCCTCTAAAGTCAATAAAGTTGGTCAAAAAGTGTAACTTTTCTTAAATAACGTGGAACAGTAAATGTGAAGCGTATTGTGGGACGGATAAAGTATCTAATATAACCTTAATATTAATTAAATATTTAAAAATAAAATTTTTATAAATGGCCCAACCCATCCTACACTCCTCCCTCTCCTGTATACACACATGTTAATCCCCCTTCTCCTCCCCCAATTTACACATTTCTTGAATAGGGACACTTAGAGATGTAAGCGAATCAAACTATTCGCGAACTATTCGAGTTCGATTCGATAAAGTGTTCGTTCGAACTCGTTCGTTAACCATAATAGGCCAAACCAAGTTTTAATTTTGAGATCGAATAGTCTATCAAACCAAACTCAAGCATAAAGGTGTTCGTTTCGAAAGCTCGTGAACATATTCGTTAATGGCTCTTAAACTCGTTTGTAAATTTTATAATTATTTTTTAGTATTATATATTATTATTTATTTATATTCAATAATTAAATATTTTATATTAAATCCAAAAATATAATAACAATTTAAGTGAATATTTAAATAATTAAATATTTTTTTAATATTTTTATTATTATATTTTGTTAGTTTGTTTATTTAATATTATGAATAACATTAGATGTTTATAAACATAATGTTCTTTTAATATCTACGAACAAAAATATTACATGTTCATGAAAAAATGTTCATGAACAAGTTACTTTATTTGTTTGTGAACACGTTTGCGATCCTTAACAAACAGTTCGAGCTCGAGCTCGAGTTTAATTTTTTTTCTTGACGAGTTCGAGCTCGAGCTCGAGTTCGATAATTTCTTAACAAACGATACTCAAATTTAATTGTGTTCGGCTTGATACAGTTCGATTACAATATTCCTAGGGACGCTACACCACAATCCCCTCATTCTCTCTCTAATTTTTGCATCTAAGAATTCATTCCTTCTCTAATTCCATCAATGACAACCCAAGTCTCGTTTGTCACACCAAAATTAAATGCACCGCCGCGGAATGCTATTACAATTTGTTAAACTATTTACTGAATTTTTATTGAATTTATTTTAGAGATTTTTTTATGAAGTGTCGTGGGATATGGCAAATAGATGATCGAATTAAGAAGATCCGGATTAGAAACATGCAAGCATGAAGCCTAAATCTAAAGATGAAGCAAAAACGAGAACACGAGAATATTTTAGAGTGGTTCGGCTCACTAACGAGCATATGCCCACTATGGAAAAAGACCCTTTATTGCTACATTATGTATGAGGGAGAGTACAATCTGTATATGCTGAATAATCAGCTTATATATATACACAAGATATGTAACTTGTAAACTTATGAGACTAACTCGCTGAAGCACTTTTGAGCCATCAGTTGGACTGTTGAATGGTTGCAAAACCGCAAGAATCTGATTGCAACCAACAGCTGATGTGTCAAGCTTTCTATTCATGTATAGAACTTCTCCTAAATCCTTCGTTTAATCACCAAACAAACTCCTCAAACTTTCCTACTCACCTTATGCACCGGTTGTATCCTTTGTTGTAATGAATCCTTTGTTTCACCCGTTCCACTATGCACTGCTTACCATACATGAGTTGAAACATACAGACAACCTATTCATCACACTCCACCATGCTTGAATGAGGTTTATACTTCACATGAAAATTATTATAATTCTCATTAATTCGTCGCGACACCAATGATTATCGATTTTCACTTTGTAGATGCTTCCCGTCCATGAAACATCTCTCTCTTCAATGATCAATTTTGATAATTTCTAAATATGCATTGTGATACCCGAACTTCTCACTACTCATGGGTCAATATAATTAATTTGTGTTACGTGCATTTTTATAATTATGTGATAACAATGTGGCAATTATGTGATAATTGTTTCTATATTTTATTGGTACTTACATTTTATTTGATACATATGTGATAAAAATTGTGACAATATGTGAATATGTGTGTGCATAAATAATTGCATGTAATAATTTGAATATATATAATTAAATTGCTTTGTGTGTATAAATACCTTATTTCTTAATTATTAAGTATCACATGTGTTCTCGTAATAATAGTGGTAAGAAATGTACACATATATGTATTAATTTGTAAATGTATTATAACTTAATTATTAAGTATTGCACGTAAATCAAAAATGGATAATAATAATCATATACTAGTATTTAATAATAATAATAATAATAATAATAATAATAATAATAATAATAATAATAATAAGAAGTCAAGGATGGATCTTATGCGAGACCGTTTCACGGATCTCTTATGAGAGACGCATTATTAATTTATTAATTAATATAATAAAAAAAATAAAAGAAAAACAGCTGTGGCCGGTCACCTGTAAAACCTCTCACGGAATTCTGAATGCATATTATTCAATTAACGTACGTATATGGGATAAGTTCACCTCGCGGATGGCATATTTAATTAACGTACATGGATCAATTGTATTTTTTCCTTTTCCATGTACATTTTAAAATTAATAATGTTATTAATTATTAAAATTACAAGTAATATTGAACATTAAAAAATTTTAAAGTGACGGTTGAAAATTCAAAGAGTATACTCTACTTATTACATTTAAAAAAATACATTTATTATTGAATTATTTCATGAGAGAAAAATTCTGTCTTATGGGATTGCTTCCGTGAAATTGATAAGAAGTGATAATATTTATAAAGAAAAGTGATATCTAATTGATAAAAAGTGATGATAATAATGTGAAATATTTTATTAATAATTTATAATATAAATAAAAGTGATAACATTTTAAAAGAAAAGTGATAATATTTTTAAGAAAAATAATAATTAATTACGAAGTTTGAAATGATCTTGCCGGGAACGGTCTCACACAAGAGCTTCTCTTCATAAAAATTTCATAAAATAAAAAAGTGATCACATCTTTTATAAATAAGTCATGATATTTGATCAAAGCAAAATGATACTTGCACTAATAATTTTTTTTAAAATAATTGTTAAAAACAAAAAGTGATAACATTTTCAATAAAAAATGATACTTAATAAAAAAATAAAAATTAATACACACAAATAAACTACTTAATAAAAAAATTATAGGACTGATGAAAAGTGATAATATTTTTAATAAAAAGTGATACCTAATCAAAGAAAAGTGATAAATATCCAATTAAATTATTTAATGAATATATTTATCATACAGATAAAAAGTGATAACATTTTTAATATAAAATGACACATAAAAAAGTGATCATTCATTTGAACTAAATGAATTATTAGTATAATACTCTCTCCATCCGGTTCTAAAGTATCCATTTGTTTTTTGCATGTGGATTAAAAGTATTATTATTATATGTAAAGTGGGTAGTTGTATTAGAGGGAAGTGATGAGTCATATTGTGTACTTCTTTACTAAATAGGGGAAATGAATACCTTTGAAGCGAAAGGCAAAAATAGTAAAATGGATACTTTAGAAGCGGACGAAATTATATGTGAAGTGGGTAGTTGTATTAGAGGGAAGTGATGAGCCATATTGTGTACTTCTTTACTAAATAGGAAAAATGAATACCTTTGAAGCGAACGGCAAAAATAGTAAAATTGATACTTAGAAGCGAACGGAGGGAGTAATAAATAAAATGTGATAATAAATAAAAGTGAATTCGTCAACAATTATTTTGTCAATTATATTTTGACATAATTTACATTAATGGTGTTTCTATATATAAGAATCTTTTCTTTATTTTATTAAATAATATTTAAAAAAATAACTGCACATGATTTTATTTATAAAAAAAATAAATTGTAATTGAAAAATAAAATTATAACGAAGAAAAAAAAGGAATGAGTTAAGTTGATGTGCCTATATGTTGATTTTGGAGGTTGTCCATGTAGTAAGTTTGTCTAGTATTCGCGAGAATATGTTTGGGTTATATTTAACCCGTCTCAATGAGATCCGTAAGACGGTCTCGTGGAAGTCTTTTTCATAAGTCAAAGACTTGTGTGAGACCATCTCATGTAAGGGCTTACGTGAGACGGTCAGAAAGTGATAACTTTTATACTGAAAAGTGATACTAAATTAATGAAAAGTGATAATGTTATTTCATGAACAAATTATAGTATAAATAAAAAATGATAACATTTTATAGCTAAAGTGATAACATTTTATAGCGAAAGTGATAACTATTTTAAAAAATATAAAATGTCTCATGTGAGACGGTCTCACACAAGATCTACCATAATAATAATAATAATAATAATAATAATAATAATAATAATAATAATTCACAGTTACTAGTAGGTTGTCATGGGGCGTTGGCAATTGGAGCTTCTTCACCACGAAACTTTACTTTTATATATATATGTTAACCCAAAAAAAAAATAGCAGCAACGTTTAAGAAAAAAAAAAGAAGAGAGAGAAAGATAAAGGAGAGGGGAGAGGGAGAGGGAGAGGGAGAGGGAGAGGGAGAGAAGAAAAAAAAGGAGATGAAGGGGTTTGTGCCGGAAAATGAAAGAAGAGATTAGTTGTAATGCTTCACGAAGTCTATATTATTCTTACTATTTTGAGTTTAGATAAGTAGATGTCCAACTACAATGCATAAATATATTATTTTGTGAATTACTAGTGATTTATTTGTGATATAAATGGTGATTTATATTGACATAAATGGTAATTTAAGGTAAGTAGAAGTCCAACTATAATAATGCATAAACATGTTGTGTATGAATTATTTATGATTATTTGGTAAATATTATTTTTGAATTATTTATAATTAATTTGGGATACAAGTTGTAAACTTATGTAATTGGAGGTAAGTAGAAGTCCAACTACAATGCATAAACATATTGTGTGTGAATTATTTGTGATTAATATGTGATAATTCTGTAATGAATTACTTGTGACTAGTTTAAGTATATTATGAATTATTTGTAAATTAAATTGTGGTACAAGTTGTACATTTATGTTTTTTTAAGGAGCGTAGGTTTCATATGCAATTAAATATTATTTTTTAAATTACTTGTGATAAATTTATGGTACAAGTTGCGGATCTATGTGATTTGTGATAATATCATTATCCTATATAGATCTGTGTGATCGAAAATTGTTGATTATTGATCTATGTGATCTGAGAAGATATCATTAATAAGGATCTATGTAATCCGAGGTGAAGTTACTATTCAAAAAATGGATCTGTGTGATTTGAAATTTATTTGTCATTTTATCTTGATTAAATGATGATATTGATATCGTAAATGAATTGTGTGTTTTCCCAAAATTAATAAGATATTAATGGTGTGTGCGGCCACTATATAAGCACTCTGTCAGGGTTCGGAAAAATCGTGCCCAACACTTTATTCAGGATTCGGAAAAATTATTCCCAATACTTTATTCAAGGTTCGAAAAAATCATCCCCAATACTTTGTCAGGTTTCGAAAAAATCATTCCCAACACTTTATTTGGGGTTTGAAAAATCATCCCCATTGAGCTCATTTGGATACATATCATAAAGTGTGTCGTGTTGGATTGTATACTGAAAGTCTAGCTTTTTGTATGAATAATATTTTAACAATTTAATTTATTTGAAATGAGAATCATGTGATCAAATGTTTGCAATAATAATGTTGTTGCAAAAGTCCATTTACTTTATACTGTAGATAATGTGGTGTGCAGCGTCACACAGAAGATTATATTATCGGCTCCTTATAAAGTATAAACAAATGTTCACAATCAAGATAGACGGGGACTATCTATCGGTATGATTGTAGTGTGATTTGGCATTAGTCTGTCTTGACTATAAAATTGCGCTAGTGCACTTTGTGTATTGAACAGGACTGCGTTGAGATCGTTCGATTTATACTGACTATACAATAGAATTTGATCTCTGTTATTATGGAAGTTCATGCTCTTAATCCCTATATAATAACCTCGACACTTAAGTCAATATTTATTTCTTTAATTTATCAATGGGTGAGATTTAATAGTTAAATCAATATGCTCGGTGAGTTAGGAGATGGTGCTGTCTCTATAGTGTGTTGTTGATTGTAGAAGGAATCTGTGTTCTAACGGAATTGATTGATGATGTCCCCTTGAGAAGCTCATAATGATTATCATGTAAACCCTGCAGGTGGATTTATTCCGGCATGATAATAAGGTTGAGTGGTACAACTCTCGATAAATATATTAATTAATGGAGTTGTCAGAACTTAATCAATTAATGGGCATTGAATCTTAAACACGGGGAGACTAACGGGCTCATAATAAGAAGGAGCCCATAAACGTAATTTGAAATTAGATTGGCAATGCAATAATATTTCTTTAGTGGAATGATTATTATTATTGGACTTAAGTATAAGTTTTGGGCTAAACTTGGATGTTTAAGCCCAATGGGAGTCCCAAATCCTAATTTCTCCTCCTGGTCCCTGTTGTAGCCTATATGATAGCCATTCTCATCAATCTGGAAATCAAAATCACACGCATAACATATATGAAAGGCATATTTGTAACGCCCCGGGTTACGCTATGGGGTTGGGACGCTACTAGATATACATATCCCAATATAATAATAAAGGGAGTCGAGAATACGCAGCGAAAATAAAATTATAATCCCCAAAGCGATAGTATAATAACGTAAGAGTTGCATAAAGATTATTACATATAAGCGTCTACTCACCCGAGTAGAGTAAAATATTCAAAATAAGTTCGTTCAGATGATGTATCTGAAATAAAGATATAACAGAATAATAAAAGATAAATCATAATATAAAGTCTTCTAATGGCTTGGTACACTTGCAGGGGCCTTTCCATCTTCTAAACCTTCTTCTGAAAATTGATAAGGGGTGAGCGTCTAAAATACACTCAGTGGGTTAACTTAAATGATTGCACAGTTAAAAATAAATATGCATGCCAAATATACCATAAAATGTAACATATGTCATTTAATAAAATAATTTGCATATTGTCATTCGATAACACAATAAAAATATTTTAGACCGAATCGTCATTCGATAACTTGTGTTAGTTGGTATATGTGCACCAGGCCGTCACCCAGTACAAATGTTAGCATACTTGAAATACATTTTGGTACTGAACCGACGTAGCCAGTAACTTGTGTTAGTTGGTATATGTGCACTGAGTCGTCACCCCATACAAGTGTTAGTAGAAAATATTTGTCATCGAACTAAAAATTCACATAGCACATAACATGTCATATAAGTAACACATATCACATCTTAACATAGCAATCATGACATAAAATGTAGCACTCGGTAAAGAGTGAAAGTTACCCCCACCTTGGACTTCTTAGAGATAGTAAACTGGACTAGGTTTGCTCTTCGGTCTCAGGTATGCCTGCAAGGGTATACTAAATTGAGTTCTACTTCTAATAATAATTTCTATACTAAGACTAAATTTCTAATATTATTACATAATTAACATAAACTAATTATTAACTAAATAAATAATTAATAATATAATAAATAGAAATACATATTTTTAAAATTTTAAGAAAATAATAATTTACCAATCATATATTACAACTCTAGTAATAATTCGTAACATAAAAATATAAAGACAAATGACATTAATTTTATTAAAAATGAATATTAAATAAATATTTTATACCTAAAATAATATAGATGGTAAAATTATAATTAATATTTAATATATAAGTAAAAATTACAATAAAAAAAATATAAAGTATATATATATAATTATACTAATACTTAGTATAAAATAAATAAATAATTAAATAAATAAATAAATAAATAAACAAGCAAAATAGAAAGAAGTTGCCGTACACAAATTTTTGAATTTTGCCTTTTTTTTTATAAATATTTTTACAAATTGCAATTAAGTCCTTATAATTAATCAAATTCTCATTTGAACTTACCCAAAACTTTAAACTTATTACAAAATGACCCAACTTATTACAAAATGATCCAACTTGAGTTATATAACTCCAATTGAAATTCCGAAAACACCGTTGGAATCCTCGTGAGGTGAGGATCACATCAATACTAATTTTGTATCAAAATGTTAAAGTTTTGAAAATACCAAATTATACCGTGAAGTGGGTTTCTTCCCAACTTCTTCATTTTACGTCAAAACTCAAAACTAATTATACCTTTGTGATCCTCGTGAGGTGAGGTTCAAAATGGACTATAATATCAAAGCTAACTCACACCGAAACAAAATATGCCATTGATGAGTGTGTAAATTCACAAGTTTGGCACTATGTTTTGTGCTAGTTTTGGAGAGTTTTGATGTGAAAATAGGTGGAAAACCTATATATATTGTGAATTAGCATGAATCAGGTGTTAGTGGAGCTATTTGAGTGGTTTCTTAGCAAAAACGGAGTAAAAGTGCCAAGAATCGAAGAGACGGAGTCGAAGCCATGCGAACCGCCCAAGAAATAGGGGGGTTCGACCTGGTTGGAGGAGGGTTTGACCTCTCCAGCAGGTCGAACCAGCATTGCCGAGCTTACAGAAGAGGATTCGACCACGACTCAAGTGGTTCGACCTGTCCATCAGGTCGAACCGTGGTCGAACCAATTCGCAAAAAAGAGGATTCGACCACGACGTTTGAGTTCGACTTGCCAGTTGGTCGAATCGGGAGCGGGAATTATCCAGTGATGAGGTTCGACCTGGGTTCGACCAAGGCCTAAGTTGTTCGACCTGTTCAAGAGGTCGAACCAGTGCAGAATTCTTCCAGTAGTGGGGTTCGATCGGTTGTTCGACCTGTGGCCAGTTTGATCGACCTGTTTGACGAGGTCGAACCTGCGTGCGAGAACTTACCTTATCCGGATTTTTGAGGCCAAAACGCGTGAGATCACTTAGAAAGCCTATTCCAAGCCCTAGAGACGTGATTACAAGTATAAAAGGAGGCTCATACAGAGAAGGAAGAGAGCTTTTGATCATCAATCATAAGAGAGACAAGAGTAGAGGTAGTGATCCATCCGGAGGGCTGTGACAGAAGTTCGCTGAAGGTTCAAGTAAGAATGATCAATCTAACCATGATTGTTCCTAGATCAATCATGGGCTAGAACCGCCTTGGTAGTTCTAGGGTTATGAAAGTTTCATGATGTAATTCATATTTCGTGTGTAAAACTCCGTACAACACTACCTGTGGTTTGTTTTATATAAGATTGCATATTTATTCCATACTCATAGTCGTTTTGTGCATCAATGATCGTTGTGTAGAGTTTGAATACATAACATGGTTATTAGTTGAGTGCGTTCACTACTGAGCAGGGTTTGTTGTTATAATTCTAAGTGAAGGAATTCCGAAGTCTTATTAGAACCGTCTTATATGAATAATCATTAATTGAATTAAATTCGGTTTGATGAATAGGATGAAGAGTATAACTTTATAGTACCTAAAAAGGGAGATCAAATCGGGTTAGATTCTAGACGTAGAAGATAATTGATTATGATAGTACCTAGAAAGGGGGGTGAAGTATATCTCTTGCTCCGAGGTTATTCACACGTGTCAAGCGCATATTTACTTGTGTCTATAGAGTAAACTTGCATGGTCTAGTGATGCGTCCACAAACCACAGGGCAGAGTCGGACACCATCACATGAAAATATGAATTACTAGTGAAACTGGATGACCCAACGAACTACCTACTATTCTTATTGATCACAACTCACTTTTCTCTACTCTTACTATTTCTTTTTGCTATTTCGATTAGAAGTTATTATTCCTTAAACCTATACAATTACCAAACATAGTCTAAAGTATACTAGAATATAACGAAATTGATATTTAACTGTCCCGTGGGTTCGATATTGTAACTTGGTCATCTTCGCGACTACAATTGATATCCTTATACTTGAGGATTAATTTGTGTGTTGAGAAAACCCCTATCAAGTTCTTGGCGCCGTTGCCGGGGACGGCGTAAAATATCTTTTTTGTATTATTTCTAGTTTATTAGGACTATTTACCTTGTTTTGTTGTTTTCTTTCTTATTCGTTTTAAGTGTATGCTCACAAGATCAAAGAAAGGTAATCTTGAACCGTATAATCCTGAGATTGGAGCATCATCAAGAAAGAAGAAGAAGAATAAGAACAAGGCAAAGACAATTGACCCAACTGAAGCTCTGAATTTTGGAGCCAAGGTTGACGAGCAGATTTCGCAGACGATTGAGGCTACAACTGAAGTTAATTTGGAAGTAGAAACAGTCAACATGGCAGTGAATCCGGATAATCTAGCCATCCGAGAAGTTTTCAGAAATAATGGGGCTGGAAATTATGAGATTTTAGGAGCAAGGGGAACTAACACAGCTTTCGATCTTCATCCCGCTCTTATTAGCATGATTGAAAGAAACTCCTTTTCAGGAGGGTCTTTCGAGGATCCGCAGCAGCATCTGAACAAGTTCTTGGGTTATGCAAGTACTCAAAAAGACGTAGGAGAACATGAAGATGCTAGGAAGATCCTTTTGTTCAAATTCTCGCTTACTGAAAAGGCGAGGGATTGGTACGATACTATTAACGCAGCTGAGTGCACCACGTGGGAGCAATTGAAGTTAAGGTTCTTGGAAAAGTATATGCCACCTTCGAAGGTGTTTAAGATGAAGCAAGATATTAACCAATTTGCTATCAGTGGAGGTGAGAAATTTCATGAAGCGTGGGATAGATTCAAGGACATGCTCAGGAAGTGTCCTCAACATGGGTTATCTAAAGCCCAATATATCAGTATATTCTATAATGGATTGGATTGTGAATCAAGAGTGTTACTTGATGCTTCTTCTAATGGAGCATTGCTTACAAAGTCATCCGTTGAGGCCGAGAAATTGTTTGAAGATATATCGATGAATTCGAGGGATTGGCCTACTGATAGAGTTAGAGGTACGTATGTTCTTGGAAAGGTAGCTCAGGTTGAACAAGCAATGGTGAAAACAAAGAGAGAGGATGAGATCGTTTCGAGCTTGTCCAATATCAACAAGCTACTTGAGTCTCAACAGAAGCAGATCAGCGAGATATCTCAACGAGTGCCAATCATGTAGCAAGAGATGATGAATAATGGAACCATCCAAGAAGAATTGGAGGAAGCAAATTATGCCATGGGTCAAAGTATTCAAGGAACGAGGTACCCAAATCAAGGAAACCAGAATTACCAAGGGAACTATCGAGGAAACTTTAACAATCGTGGTTCCTCTGGTAGTTATCAGCAGCAACCAAGGAGGCCCGAACAATGCAGTACAACTTCCGATGGGTGTTGATCCGGGAGAAAAGGTGAAAGAAGGGAAGCCTGGTTTTGAGGATACTGTGAACAGATACATGATAAAGAATGATGAAAGAGTGAACCGCCTTGAGGCCAAACTAGAGAAAAGATTGATGATCACCACAGAGATTTGTCCACTCAAGTGAAAGATCTCACGTTGTTGATGGGTACAATTGCAGAGAATGTGAACACATTGACTCAATCTGTAGGCAAAGGGAAGTTTCCGTCTCAGAGTATAGAGAATCCGAAGTCGTGTAATGCCATCACACTGAGGTCGGGAACGCAGTACGATGGACCAATGAGGCCGGAATCAAAGTTGAAATTTTCTAAGCCTCGGTTCGACCAACACTCAGAGGGTTCGACCTGGCATACAGGTCGAACCATGGTCGAACCTCATCAGCAAGAGCACTCTATTTTGTTGCAGGAACGGTTCGACCACGATCGTAATTGTTCGACCAACCTATCAGGTCGAACCTCATCAGCAAGAGCACTCTGTTTTATCGCAGGAACGGTTCGACCACGATCGTAATTGTTCGACCAACCCAACAGGTCGAACCATGGTCGAACCTCATCAGCAAGAGCACTCTGTTTTGTCGCAGGAATGGTTCGACCACGATCGTAATTGTTCGATCAAACTATCAGGTCGAACCCAGGTCGAACCGGAAGATAGAAATTATACAGTGAAGCGGTTCGATCTCGGGGGTAATTGTTCGACCTCCAATGTTGGTCGAACCCAAGTCGAACCTCGAGAGCAGAATGAGATCAGTCTTCCAGGAGAGAGGTTCGACCAATACAAACCTTGTTCGACCTCACAAACTGGTCGAACCATGGTCGAACCTCGCCAAGATGTTTTTATTGATGCACCTGAAGTTCCTTTTGATGTCGATGCAACTCCAGTGGTACGGAATGAGCAAAATACAGATATAATAGATGAGAAAAAATGGGAAAGAGCTAAGCGATTAAGAGCCGAAAAGGAGAAAGCGGAGAAGGTTGATCGTGATGAATGAGGGATTCCCAAAACAAAGATACCTCCACCATTTCCCTACAAGCTAGTGAAGAAGGGATTGGAAGAGAAGTTCAAGAAGTTTTCAGAGATAATGAACAAAATAAGCTTGAACATCCCTTTTTCAGAGGCAATCATGGAGATGCCATATTATTCTCGATTCCTTAAAGACATATTGATGAAGAAGCGAAGCTTAACCGAAGTTGAAACGGTAAACTTATCTGAGAATTGTAGCTCAATTATTCAAAAGAAGTTGCCACCAAAGATGAAAGATTCGGGGAGCTTTACGATTCTATGTGAGATCGGGAAAGGGCCAGCACGGCGAGCTTTGTGCGATCTAGGGGCAAGCATCAATTTGATGCCGTTGTCCATCTTTCAGAAGCTTGGTTTGGGGGAGTTGACCCCGACGACTGTGGCTCTCCAATTGGCAGATAGATCAATGACATTTCCGAAAGGTATTGTTGAAGATGTTCTTGTAAAGGTGGAGAAGCTAGTCTTTCCTGTGGATTTCCTTGTACTAGAAATAGATGATGACAAGGATAATGTTCCTTTAATCTTGGGGAGGCCATTCTTTGCTACGGCTGGAGCTATGATAGATGTTCGGAAGGGAGAACTTAAGTTGCGAATGGACAAAGAAGAAGTACTTTTCAACTTGGACAAAGCAATGAAGATGCCAATGGAGTCCCAGTGTTATAGTATTGACGTGATGGAGGAGATTGTGAAGGAGGATATGTCTCTGATCTTGTCGAAGGATCCTCTTGAGACATGCTTGATGGAGTCTCTTACTTATCCCACTACGGAGCTTGACGGACTTTCTAACGAGGTATGTATTGAATTTCTTGAAAACTTACTTGCTTTGGGTGATGACAGGTTTGAATTGGAAAGAGCTAAGGTGGAAGAAGTCAAATGGACTAGGAGGTACTTGCCTTTGGATAACTAAAGCGCTCCAGTGGAAGAAAGGAAAGAGGAGTTGAAACCATTGCCGGAACACTTGAAGTATGCTTTTCTTGGTGATAATAAAAAATATCCGGTAATTGTATCTTCTTCCCTTAATGATGATCAACTTGAGGAGTTATTAGATGTCTTAAGGAAGTACAAGTCTGCAATAGGGTGGTCACTTGATGATTTGTAAGGTATTAGTCCTTCGTATTGTATGCATCGGATTAGGTTGTTGGATGAAGCTAAGGCGAGTGTTCAAAATCAGCGTAGGGTGAATCCCGCAATTCAAGAGGTGATAAGAAAGCAAATCCTTACGTGGTTGGATGCTGGAATTATATATCCTATTAGTGATAGTCCCCATGTGAGTCCATTGCATGTAGTTGCTAAAAAGAGGGGCATGACTGTAGTGAAAGCTGAGGATGGAGAAGCTATAGCCACGAGGATTCCTACGGGATGGCGTACATGTGTGGATTACAGGAAATTAAATGAGAACACGTGTAAGGACCATTTTCCTCTTCCTTTTATGGATTAAATGTTAGATCGTCTTGCAGGGTATGAGTTTTATTGTTTCTTGGATGGATACTCGGGGTACAACCAAATCATGATTGCTCCCGAGGATCAAGAAAAGACCACTTTTACTTGCCCCTACGGGACCTTTGCTTTTAGGAAGATGCCGTTTGGATTGTGTAATGCGCCTGCTATTTTTCAGAGATGCATGATGGCGATTTTTGATGGTTTGATAGAAAAGATCATGGAAGTATTCATGGACGATTTTTCAGTTTTTGGATCTTCTTTTGATATTTGTTTGTCTAACCTTGCTATTGTTTTGAAGAGATGTCAAGAAACTAATCTTGTCTTGAATTGGGAGAAGTGCCACTTCATGGTGAAGGATGGGATTGTTCTTGGGCATCATGTTTCCGCCAAGGGATTGCAAGTAGATCGTCCTAAAGTGGTGGCAATTGAGAAGCTTCCACCACCGACCAATGAAAGAGGAGTGCGGTCCTTCCTTGGACACGCCGATTTTTACAGGAGATTCATAAAAGACTTCTCAAAATACTCTAAGCCCTTATCTCATTTACTTGAAAAGGATATTCCTTTTGTGTTTAATGATGAGTGTCTAACAGCTTTTCAAGTTTTGAAGGAGGCGTTAATTACTGACCCCATCTTGATCACACCGGACTGGACTCAACCGTTTGTACTTATGTGTGATGCAAGTGATGTAGCACTGGGTGTGGTGCTCGGGCAGCTAAGGGAGAAGAAGTTCTGCGCCATTTACTACGCGAGTAAGACTTTCGATGCGGCACAGAAGAATTACACGGTGACTGAAAAGGAGTTTTTGACTGTTGTGTATGCATTCGATAAGTTTCGTCAGTACTTGGTTGGCATGAAGACGATTGTGTATACGGATTATTCAGCGATTTGATATTTGATGGAGAAGAAGGAGACGAAGCCTAGAATTATAAGGTGGATTCTACTACTTCAGGAGTTTGATATGGAGATTCAGGATAAGAAAGGAACAGAAAATGTGTTGGCAGATGACTTGTCAAGGTTGGAGACTAGGGAGCATTGTGATAATTCTTTTGAGTATATTGAAGAGATGTTCCCTGATGAGAAGATCATGGCTGTGGCTGTTGAAGGGACTGAGCGAGCATGTGTGATCACAGCGAAAGGTATGGATCCATGGTACGCGGATTATGTTAATTACATTGTCATTGGAGAAATTCCAAGGGATCTCAACCGATATCAACTTGCGAAATTTAGGAGGGAAGTTGAGACATTTATATGGTATGATCCGTTTGTTTACAAGATATGTACAGATTCTATTGTCCGAAGATGTGTACCCAAGATGGAAATGGAGAGTGTGCTTGAGTTTTGCCATGCACAACCAAATGGGGGGCATTTCGGTGCGCAAAAGACTGCAGCTAAGGTACTTCAATCCGCTCTTTATTGGCCTACATTGTTTAGAGATAGTGAGAGCTTTGTGGCGTCTTGCGATAGATGTCAGCGCATGGGAAATATAGGTAGGAGAGATGAGATGCCACTGCAGCCTAGCATAGTTGTGGAGATATTTGATGTATAGGGGATCGATTTTATGGGGCCTTTTCCCCCATCGAATGAGTTTCTATACATTCTTCTTGCTGTGGATTATGTTTCAAAGTGGGTGGAAGCAATTCCTACTCGTGTAAATGACTCGAAAATTGTTCTATCTTTCTTGAAGAAGCATATTTTTGCCCGTTATGGAGTTCCTAGAGCACTAGTTAGTGATGGAGGTTCCCACTTCGTCAATAAATTTCTTGAGAAGGTGCTTAAGGATTATGGTGTTAAGCATAGGGTTACTACACCCTATCATCCGCAAGCGAATGGGCAAGCAGAGGTCTCCAACTGTCAAGTCAAACAGATTCTGGAGAAAGTGGTAGGAACTAATAGAAAGGATTGGGCTATGAAGCTCGATGATGTGTTATGGGGGTTCCGAACCGCTTACAAGACGGTGTTAGATATGTCACCGTATCAAATTGTCTATGGGAAGTCGTGCCACTTACCCGTAGAGATTCAACACAAAGCGTTTTGGGCTTTGCGACGCTTGAACTTGACCCTCAAGGATGTGAAGGAGTTGAGGATAACTCACATGAATCAATTGGTTGAATTTAGGAGTCGTGCTTACAAGAATTCAGAGATTTATAAGGAAAGAATGAAGAGGTGGCATGATTCTAAGATCTCATACAAGGAGTTCAAGCAAGGAGATGAGGTACTACTTTTTAACTCTCGATTGAAGCTTTTTGCAGGCAAGTTGAAGTCTAAGTGGACGGGACCATTCATGATTCATCGAGCCTTAGGAGGGGGGAGTTTTGAACTTATTGACAAAGATGGAGACGTTATCGCGGCGAATGGGCATCGGTTGAAGCATTATAAGTCGCCGGATGATGCGTGTGTCATTTTTGATGATACCTTGATCTGATTTGGTATCGTCGTGACTCTCCGACGTTAAATATGAGCGCTTGTTGAGAGCTTACTCTTCCGTTTTATTGTTTTATTTCTTTTGTGTGAGTAAGAAATTTTTATATTTAAGGTGCTTACTAATCGGCAATTACATCTCTTTTCAAACTTAGTTTCGACTTATGTTTTTACTAAGTTTGGGGGGGTGTGATGTTATTACCTTATTGAAGCACTAAGAGTGTAATCTTTTCTTTGTATTGTTTGTTAGGGGAGTTGGTTTTTGCGGCCATATTGAAATTTTAATCGATTTTGATGTGATAATTTTTTACAACTTGCCTAATGTTCAGTGGTTTTTGGTTGTGTTTTCTTTTACGGAGTTACTCATGAATGATGTTTTGTGGAATAATTTTTGAAGTTATGCTCTAGATTGTACCTAATGAGTTGTGTTGAAGCTTGAAATGTGTAGTGAATGAAGAACACTCAGTTTTGAAGGTCAGAAAGATGGTTCAACCAACACCAGGAGTGGTTCGACCAGTACCGGAGGTCGAACAAAAGCAGAGGGAGTCGAACCAGAGTCGAAAGTTGTCCAGAGAGGTGGTTCGACCTAAGCCATATTTGTTCGACCTGTTCAGGAGGTCGAACCTGAGGTCGAACCAGTCAGTTCAAAGCACTCTGTTTTCCAGAATATGGGTTCGACCAATTCAAGGATTGTTCGACCTGATCAGCAAGTCAAACCCAAGGTCGAACCGAGAAGAGCATTTGTCCAGAAGGTAGGTTCGACCTCGTCAGTTATTGTTCGACCTGTTCAGGAGGTCGAACCTGAGGTCGAACCAAGCCAGGTACGCAATTTAAGTTCGATTTTTCGGAGGGTTCGATCACTTTTTCAAAACACCAAACCTCGAACCCTCTTCGAACCTCTACACCATTACACAAATTCTTCGATTACACTTGATTGCACACCGATTACACAACATTACACCTTGAATTTACGAGTTAGTCACGGATTTGGGCGTGTTTCGTCGCAAATTAGGGCTGAAATCGTGATTTTTGGTTATGGTGTGCTGTTGATCGATTATTCACCATGGGCAAGTCAAAAGGTATGTTTTTTTTAACTCAATTACTCTAGGATTGAAGGTTTAGGTATGAAATTCGATTTGAATAAGAGGATTGATATTGAGTATGGTTGAATTTCATGGTGAATGTTGATATTGTGATTTGTTTCATATGAATTCTTGTTTCTTGGTTTTAGGTTGTTTGATTATTGATAGAACTTGAATTTTTATGAGGATTGATCAAGGATATAGAACATCTATTAGAATGAGCATGTTGATTTGGTTTGAAATTGATGAAATTGAAGTAGTTCATTAAGGGAAACATGTTGCATTTTTGATTGAATTGCTTGAATTGTTGATGCATGCTTGTTGGTTATTTAAGGAAGTGTGATTGAAAATGTTTTGAGCATGTTGAATAAGCAAGTGGTGTTGAGATGATAGTTGGAGTGATTATGCATTGATGCTTGAAGTCTTGAGTAGAGTATGTGATGTGCTAGTCAAATACTTGCTTTCTTGTCTTGTTGGTTGGATTGAAGTATTTGTTTTCAGGAAAGGGACAAGGATCAAGTAAAGGTAAAGGAAAGGCAGAGGAGGAAAGATCGAAGAAGAGGCATGACAGGCCTTCGAATTTGGACAAAGTGACAAGGAAACTGAGGCTGCAAGATCGTTTACCCAAAAATTTCAAGATTCATATGCAAGATTGGGATGAGATTAAAGAGAAGTGGGAAGAAGTTTCAGACAAGATAGCTCGCACTCGATACCAAGATGATGAAGCGATGAGGATAATGAGAATAGGGGATGATATATTTTGGATGTTCGATCAAGTAGGGATCCGAAGATTCATGGAGTTGAAGAGGCCGACGTACTTCCATGTTACAGCGGAAGTAGTTTGCTCGTTTGAGATGGAGAAGGACCCGCTTGGGTACCCATATCGGTGTACGTTTCAGCTTGGCGGAGTGAGTAGAAAATGGACGTCTGAGGATTTCAATGAGTTGTTTGAGATGCCTTTGGAGATTCCTCGATTAGAAAATGCTGCATTCGGTGCAAATCGATTTTGGAGGGAGATCACCGGGGAGATTCGAGATTATAAAATCAGACAGGCTTGTGCTTCCGCAATAAAGAACCCAGTCTTGAGGTACATGGACCGCGTCCTAAGCAACACGTTATTCGCCCGCTCGGAGGGGAGTGTTGTACCTAGAGGAGAGCTTTACGCCCTGTGGTGTATGCTGAACGGGGTGAAGTTCAATGTTGGAGCTTATTTCATTGCGCAGCTGCATCGATTCAAGACCATTGGATTTCAAAAGGTGAATATTGGAGGGTTACTGACGATCATGGTTGAGCATTACAACTTGGATCTCACCGACTTTACACCAGTAGAAGGAGAACCCGATTTGATGATGAGCACGTGCATGAAGGGAGGATTTGCCTATTTTAGAGATGGAGATTGGTTTTTCACGAGGGATCTCAAGCCTTTCGAATTTATGTTCTCCTTCGACGTGAGCAACTTGACAACTATTCGGGAAGCAAGAAATAAGTTGATGAATTCTCTCGGACATACCGCCTTATCCATGGCAGTGAAGTCGGGTGGTGATTGGAGAGCGGTAGCGCAGATGTGTGCTGAGGGGAGGATGGCTGAGTTACAGCAGATCATTGATCAAGGGAAGTTCCATCCACCTCAGCCACAGCAGCCTGAAGAGGAGGATCAGGTAGATAAGCAGCCGGAGATGGAAATTCCAGAAGAAGAGCAGCATGATGCGCCTCAGCATGCTCCAGTACCGCAGCAGCGGCGAGCAGTTCCAGGTACTCGGGAGCAGCTTCGCTTGATTCATGAGCAGCTGGTCGCGGTAGTAGCTGCGCAGCAGGAGACGAACAAGCAGCTCGCGCTCGCTAACGCCAACTACGCCACGCTGAACGAGAGGTACTCTGCCTTGGATGAGCGTATTGGTAGAGTGAGTAGTCGAGTAGATATGATGGATAGGCACATTACCAGTCTGTGCCGAGCTGTGGAGAATAGGATGGATGAGGATGACAAAGATGATGATGAGGATGATGATGCTCCTAGGGAGTAGTTTCAGGTTTTCTTTTGGCTTCTCCGATTCATCTTATCTCCCATTCTTCTTTTTATTCTTACAGATTGGGGTGTGATTCATGTGTGAGTGGCATGTACTTGATATAGTTGATCTTGTATCATTGATTTGTATATGGGTTGTTGATTCTGTGCATTCATGTGTTTACGTGTTTATTTTCATTGGAAAGGGCATGTATAATTTGTTAAGTATATGGAATTCATGAGGAATTGATCTTGATTATGTGCTATGAGGAGTATTAGGAATTGATTACCTATGTGAGGATTTGAGCCTTTATCATGATTGATCATGATAGTTTATTTTTGAGAGAATCATTTGTATGAACGTATTCTGGAACTTGGCTTGGAGTCTTGTGTGAGACTTACAATTGATGAAATATTAGGACATGATCTTATGCCATTTTTGATTAATTGAGTCACTTAGCCAAATTTTACCTTTCCTAATGATTTTATAAACCTTTGGTAGCCCTGTTTGAGCCTTTTAAAAGCTTTTTCTTTGGCAAGCCAAATAAAAGAGCCTTAATTACCTTATTTGAGCTTTGGAAATACCCTATTCATTGGTAGAGAGAGTAAGGTGAATAAGTGTGCGAGAAGAAAAGGAAGATGGAATGAGGTTTAGTAAGGAAAGTACATGGTTAACTCTTGTTAAGGGTAGTGCCTGAAACTGGTACCCCGAATTGCTTATACATGGGGCTTGAAATTTTAAGAAGCAGCCGAATGATGTTCGGGAAGGGTAGTGCCTACAACTGGTACCCGTGCGATCAAAAGAAGAATGATGTTGATGCAAGGAAGAGAAGGAAAATTGAAAATTGCAAGTGCAAGAGAAGAATTGGAGGAGAATATGAAGCCGAACGAGAAATCAAGAACCTCCAAGGTAACTCTCTACTAGTGTCTTAAGTCACTATGTCCAAATTTTCCTACCCTTTCCAAGGAGCCAACATTACAACCTAGAAACAAGTCCTTTGTGATCCTAGTACTAATTTGATGTGAGTTGATTTTTGAGACCTTTGCCAAGCTTATGGCTACGCGTGAATATGAATTGATATGAGTGTTTATACTAGCCTATAGTGCCTCACGCACGAGCGAAAGAGAGTAAAGACTTATCTTGTTAGTGAGATTACTTAGTACTCCGAATGGTGTGTGATTGGATTGATTTTACATGAGTGAAATATATGATGCAAGTAATTCTTGTTTGATTCAATGAAGTGGCATGTGTAATATGTGTTGTACTAGATCTTGTTGAATTATACACGACTCTTGTGGTTTAAATTGGTTGCCTCAGGACGAGCAACATGCAAGTTTGGGGGTTTGATGAGTGTGTAAATTCACAAGTTTGGCGCTATGTTTTGTGCTAGTTTTGGAGAGTTTTGATGTGGAAATAGGTGAAAAACCTATATATATTGTGAATTAGCTTGAATCAGGTGTTAGTGGAGCTATTTGAGTGGTTTCTTAGCAAAAATAGAGTAAAAGTGCCAAGAATCGAAGAGACGGAGTCGAAGCCATGCGAACCGCCCAAGAAATAGGGGGGTTCGACCTGGTTGGAGGAGGGTTCGACCTCTCCAGCAGGTCGAACCAGCATTGCCGAGCTTACAGAAGAGGATTCAACCACGACTCAAGTGGTTCGACCTGTCCATCAGGTCAAACCGTGGTCGAACCAGTTCGCAGAAAAGAGGATTCGACCACGACGTTTGAGTTCGACTTGCCAGTTGGTCGAATCGGGAGCGGGAATTGTCTAGTGATGAGGTTCGACCTGGGGTTCGACCAAGGCCTAAGTTGTTCGACCTGTTCAAGAGGTCGAACCAGTGCAGAATTCTTCCAGTAGCGGGGTTCGATCGGTTGTTCGACCTGTGGCCAGTTTGATCGACCTGTTTGACGAGGTCGAACCTGCGTGCGAGAACTTACCTTATCCGGATTTTCGAGGCCGAAACGCGTGAGATCACTTAGAAAGCCCATTCTAAGCCCTAGAGACGTGATTACAAGTATAAAAGGAGGCTCATACAGAGAAGGAAGAGAGCTTTTGATCATCAATCATAAGAGAGACAAGAGTAGAGGTAGTGATCCATCCGGAGGGCTGTGACAGAAGTTCGCTGAAGGTTCAAGTAAGAATGATCAATCTAACCATGATTGTTCCTAGATCAATCATGGGCTAGAACCGCCTTGGTAGTTCTAGGGTTATGAAACTTTCATGATGTAATTCATATTTCGTGTGTAAAACTCCGTATAACACTACCTGTGGTTTGTTTTATATAAGATTGCATATTTAATCCATACTCATAGTCGTTTTGTGCATCAATGATCGTTGTGTAGAGTCTGAATACATAACATGGTTATTGGTTGAGTGCGTTCACTACTGAGCAGGGTTTGTTGTTATAATTCTAAGTGAAGGGATTTCGAAGTCTTATTAGAACCGTCTTATATGAATAATCATTAATTGAATTAAATTCGGGTTGATGAATAGGATGAAGAGTATAACTTTATAGTACCTAAAAAGGGAGATCAAATCGGGTTAGATTCTAGACGTAGAAGATAATTGATTATGATAGTACCTAGAAAGGGGGGTGAAGTATATTTCTTGCTCCGAGGTTATTCACACGTGTCAAGCGCATATTTACTTGTGTCTATAGAGTAAACTTGCATGGTCTAGTGATGCGTCCACAAACCACAGGGCAGAGTCAGACACCATCACATGAAAATATGAATTACTAGTGAAACTGGATGACCCAACGAACTACCTACTATTCTTATTGATCACAACTCACTTTTCTCTACTCTTACTATTTCTTTTTGCTATTTCGATTAGAAGTTATTATTCCTTAAACCTATACAATTACCAAACATAGTCTAAAGTATACTAGAATATAACGAAATTGATATTTAACCGTCCCGTGGGTTCGATATTGTAACTTGATCATCTTCGCGACTACAATTGATATCCTTATACTTGAGGATTAATTTGTGTGTTGAGAAAACCCCTATCAGCCATTAAAGAGGTTCAAACTTTGACTGAGTATTTCTCACTCATACGAAATCCATTTCACAAAAGATTTATATATATGGAATCTACGCATCGAGATGATCATTTTCGTATATAACATGATAAGATTTGACAACAAAATAGAAAATTCCAAAACTGGCAGTGTGTATACATATACGTGTGTGTTAGTGTGTGTTTATATATATATATATATATATATATATATATATATATATATATATATATATATATGTATATGTGTGTGTTAGTGTGTGGAAATGTATATGTGTGTGTTAGTGTGTGGAAAATATATAAGGAGAGAGACTTACCTCTCAATTCCTCACTGCCTCAGACAATTGCAAGAGTGAAGGGAAAGAGAGGGATATATATACACACATATACATGCATGGACGTCATCACTTACCTCACTAATGAACAACTTATTTAAAAAAAATCATTCAATTAACTAATGGTCTTACCTACTATAATATTATATATATATATATATATATATTTAAACATAGTGGAGTGGTTATAGTGGGTTTGGTGGGTATTACATCCACCCCTACTAAAATAAAAATTTCGTCCTCGAAATTTCACTTACCAGGTATAGGTAGATGTGGATATTTATTTCGCATGTCGTATTCGCGTTCCCACATTGCTTCTTCTTTATTGTGTATGCTCCATTGAACTTTGACTAAAGCAACTTCACGATTCCTTAGCTTATGAACTTTCCTATCAAGAATGGCTATAGGAAATTTCTCGTACACTAAGTTATCGTCAATTGTTATAACCTCGTGGTTAACAACATGACTTGGATCAAACACATATTTTCGTAGCATAGACACGTGAAATACATCATGTACTCCAGCTAATTCAGGTGGTAGAGCTAATCTGTATGCCAACTCACCAATTCGTTCCAAAATCTCATAAGGCCCAATGTATCTTGGCTTAAGTTTTCCTTTCTTTCCAAAACGAGAAATTCCTTTCATTGGAGAGACTTTGAGAAAAACTTTATCTCCTTCCTAGAACTGCAAATCTTTGCGTCTCTTATCAGCGTAAGACTTCTGTCGATTTTGTGCTGTTAAGATTCTTCTTCTGATCTTTTCAATTGCTTCCACTGTCTTTTCCACTATTTCTGGTCCTAGAACTTTCTTCTCACCAACTTCATCCCAATAGAGTGGAGATCTACACTTCCTTCCGTAGAGTGCTTCGTAAGGGACCATGCCTATTGTAGCTTGAAAACTGTTATTGCAAGCAAATTCTATCAGCGGTATGTATCTTTCCCAACTTTCCCCAAAATCTAGGACGCATGCCCTCAACATGTCTTCCAAGGTTTGAATAGTTCTTTCAGATTGACCATCGGTTTGCGGATGAAATGCCGTGCTAAACTTTAACTTCGTGCCCATCGCATTTTGTAAGCTGTGCCAGAATTTTGATGTAAATCTTGGATCTCGATCTGAAACTATAGAAACTGGTACACCATGTAATCTGACAACTTCTTCTAGATAGATTTGTGCAAGCTTATCCATTCCGTAAGTCATTTTGACTGGAAGAAAATGCGCAGACTTGGTCAAACGATCCACTATCACCCATATAGCTTGATTTCCTCTCACTGATCTTGGTAAATGATGAGTGTGTAAATTCACAAGTTTGGCGCTATGTTTTGTGCTAGTTTTGGAGAGTTTTGATGTGGAAATAGGTGGAAAACCTATATATATTGTGAAATAGCATGAATCAGGTGTTAGTGGAGCTATTTGAGTGTTTTCTTAGCAAAAACGGAGTGAAAGAGCCAAGAATCGAAGAGACGGAGTCGAAGCCACGCAAACCGCCCAAGAAGTAGGTGGGTTCGACCTGGCTGGAGAAGGGTTCGACCTCTCCAGCAGGTTGAACCAACGTTGCTGAACGTACAGAGAGGGGTTCGACCACGACTCAGTTGGTTCGACCTGGCCATCAGGTCGAATCATGGTCGAACCAGTTTGCAAGAAGGAGGATTCGACCACGATGTTGGAGTTCGACTTGCCAGTTGGTCGAATCGGGAGCGGGAGTTGTCCAGTGCTGAGGTTCGACCTGGGGTTCGACCAAGGCCTAAGTGGTTCGACTTGTCCTGAAGGTCAAACCTGTGCAGAATTCTTCCAGTAGCGGGGTTCGACCTGGGGTTCGACCTGTGGCTCGGGGTTCGACCTGCTTGACGTGGTCGAACCTGTGTGCGAGAACTTACCTTATCCGAATTTTCGAGGTCGAAACGCGTGAGATCACTTAGAAAGCCCATTCCAAGCCCTAGAGACGTGATTACAAGTATAAAAGGAGGCTCATACAGAGAATAAAGAGAGCTTTTGATCGTCAATCGTAAGAGAGACAAGAGTAGAGGTGGTGATCCATCTGGAGGGCTGTGACAGAGGTTCGCTGAAGGTTCAAGTAAGAATGATCAATCTAACCATGATTGTTCCTAGATCAATCATGGGCTAGAACCACCTTGGTAGTTCTAGGGTTATGAAAGTTTCATGATGTAATTCGTGTTTCGTGTGTAAAACTCCGAATAACACTACTTGTGGTTTGTTTTATATAAGATTGCATATTTAATCCATACTCATAGTCGTTTTGTGCATCAATGATCATTGTGTAGAGTCTGAATACATAACATGGTTATTGGTTGAGTGCGTTCACTACTGAGCAGGGTTTGTTGTTATAATTCTAAGTGAAGGGATTTCGAAGTCTTATTAGAACCGTCTTATATGAATAATCATTAATTGAATTAAATTCGGGTTGATGAATAGGATGAAGAGTATAACTTTATAGTACCTAAAAAGGGAGATCAAATTGGGTTAGATTCTAGATGTAGAAGATAATTGATTATGATAGTACCTAGAAAGGGGGGTGAAGTATATCTCTTGCTCCGAGGTTATTCACACGTGTCAAGCGCATATTTACTTGTGTCTATAGAGTAAACTTGCATGGTCTAGTGATGCGTCCACAAACCACAGGGCAGAGTCAGACACCATCACATGAAAATATGAATTACTAGTGAAACTGGATGACCCAACGAACTACCTACTATTCTTATTGATCACAACTCACTTTTCTCTACTCTTACTATTTCTTTTTGCTATTTCGATTAGAAGTTATTATTCCTTAAACCTATACAATTACCAAACATAGTCTAAAGTATACTAGAATATAACGAAATTGATATTTAACCGTCCCGTGGGTTCGATATTGTAACTTGATCATCTTCGCGACTACAATTGATATCCTTATACTTGAGGATTAATTTGTGTGTTGAGAAAACCCCTATCAGCCATTAAAGAGGTTCAAACTTTGACAGAGTATTTCTCACTCATACGAAATCCATTTCACAAAAGATTTATATATATGGAATCTACGCATCGAGATGATCATTTTCGTATATAACATGATAAGATTTGACAACAAAATAGAAAATTCCAAAACTTGCAGTGTGTATATATATACGTGTGTGTTAGTGTGTGTTTATATATATATATATATATGTATATGTGTGTGTTAGTGTGTGGAAAATATATATATGTATATGTGTGTGTTAGTGTGTGGAAATGTATATGTGTGTGTTAGTGTGTGGAAAATATATAAGGAGAGAGACTTACCTCTCAATTCCTCACTGCCTCAGACAATTGCAAGAGTGAAGGGAAAGAGAGGGATATATATACACACATATACATGCATGGACGTCATCACTTACCTCACTAATGAACAACTTGTTTAAAAAAAATCATTCAATTAACTAATGGTCTTACCTACTATAATATTATATATATATATATATATATATTTAAACATAGTGGAGTGGTTATAGTGGGTTTGGTGGGTATTACATCCACCCCTACTAAAATAAAAATTTCGTCCTCGAAATTTCACTTACCAGGTATAGGTAGATGTGGATATTTATTTCGCATGTCGTCTTCGCGTTCTCACATTGCTTCTTCTTTATTGTGTATGCTCCATTGAACTTTGACTAAAGCAACTTCACGATTCCTTAGCTTATGAACTTTCCTATCAAGAATGGCTATAGGAAATTTCTCGTACACTAAGTTATCGTCAATTGTTATAACCTCGTGGTTAACAACATGACTTGGATCAAACACATATTTTCGTAGCATAGACACGTGAAATACATCATGTACTCCAGCTAATTCAGGTGGTAGAGCTAATCTGTATGCCAACTCACCAATTCGTTCCAAAATCTCATAAGGCCCAATGTATCTTGGCTTAAGTTTTTCTTTCTTTCCAAAACGAGAAATTCCTTTCATTGGAGAGACTTTGAGAAAAACTTTATCTCCTTCCTGGAACTGAAAATCTTTGCGTCTCTTATCAGCGTAAGACTTCTGTCGATTTTGTGCTGTTAAGATTCTTCTTCTGATCTTTTCAATTGCTTCCACTGTCTTTTCCACTATTTCTGGTCCTAGAACTTTCTTCTCACCAACTTCATCCCAATAGAGTGGAGATCTACACTTCCTTCCGTAGAGTGCTTCGTAAGGGACCATGCCTATTGTAGCTTGAAAACTGTTATTGCAAGCAAATTCTATCAGCGGTATGTATCTTTCCCAACTTTCCCCAAAATCTAGGACGCATGCCCTCAACATGTCTTCCAAGGTTTGAATAGTTCTTTCAGATTGACCATCGGTTTGCGGATGAAATGCCGTGCTAAACTTTAACTTCGTGCCCATCGCATTTTGTAAGCTGTGCCAGAATTTTGATGTAAATCTTGGATCTCGATCTGAAACTATAGAAACTGGTACACCATGTAATCTGACAACTTCTTCTAGATAGATTTGTGCAAGCTTATCCATTCCGTAAGTCATTTTGACTGGAAGAAAATGCGCAGACTTGGTCAAACGATCCACTATCACCCATATAGCTTGATTTCCTCGCACTAATCTTGGTAAATGATGAGTGTGTAAATTCACAAGTTTGGCGCTATGTTTTGTGCTAGTTTTGGAGAGTTTTGATGTGGAAATAGGTGGAAAACCTATATATATTGTGAAATAGCATGAATCAGGTGTTAGTGGAGCTATTTGAGTGTTTTCTTAGCAAAAACGGAGTGAAAGAGCCAAGAATCGAAGAGACGGAGTCGAAGCCACGCAAACCGCCCAAGAAGTAGGTGGGTTCGACCTGGCTGGAGGAGGGTTCGACCTCTCCAGCAGGTCGAACCAACGTTGCTGAACGTACAGAGAGGGGTTCGACCATGACTCAGTTGGTTCGACCTGGCCATCAGGTCGAACCATGGTCGAACCAGTTTGCAAGAAGGAGGATTCGACCACGACGTTGGAGTTCGACTTGCCAGTTGGTCGAATCGGGAGCGGGAGTTGTCCAGTGCTGAGGTTCGACCTGGGGTTCGACCAAGGCCTAAGTGGTTCGACTTGTCCTGAAGGTCGAACCTGTGCAGAATTCTTCCAGTAGCGGGGTTCGACCTGGGGTTCGACCTGTGGCTCGGGGTTCGACCTGCTTGACGTGGTCGAACCTGTGTGCGAGAACTTACCTTATCCAGATTTTCGAGGCCGAAATGCGTGAGATCACTTAGAAAGCCCATTCCAAGCCCTAGAAACGTGATTACAAGTATAAAAGGAGGCTCATACAGAGAATAAAGAGAGCTTTTGATCGTCAATCGTAGGAGAGACAAGAGTAGAGGTGGTGATCCATCTGGAGGGCTGTGACAGAGGTTCGCTGAAGGTTCAAGTAAGAATGATCAATCTAACCATGATTGTTCCTAGATCAATCATGGGCTAGAACCACCTTGGTAGTTCTAGGGTTATGAAAGTTTCATGATGTAATTCGTGTTTCGTGTGTAAAACTCCGTACAACACTACCTGTGGTTTGTTTTATATAAGATTGCATATTTAATCCATACTCATAGTCGTTTTGTGCATCAATGATCGTTGTGTAGAGTCTGAATACATAACATGGTTATTGATTGAGTGTGTTCACTACTGAGTAGGGTTTATTGTTATAATTCTAAGAGAAGGGATTCCGAAGTATTATTAGAACTGTCTTATATGAATATTCATGAATTGAATTGAATTCGGGTTGATGAATAGGATAAAGAGTATAACTTTATAGTACCTAAAAAGGGAGATCAAATCGGGTTAGATTCTAGACGTAGAAGATAATTGATTATGATAGTACCTAGAAAGGGGGGTGAAGCATATCTCTTGCTCCGATGTTATTCACACGTGTCAAGCGCATATTTACTTGTGTCTATAGAGTAAACTTGCATGGTCTAGTGATGCGTCCACAAACCACAGGGCAGAGTCGGACACCATCACATGAAAATACGAATTGCTAGTGAAACTGGATGACCCGACGAACTACCTATCATTCTTATTGATCACAACTCACTTTTCTCTACTCTCTCTATTTCTTTTGTTATTTCGATTAGAAGTTATTATCCATTAAACCTTTACAATTACCAACGTAGTCTAAAATATACTAGAAGATAACAAAATTGATATTTATCCGTCCCGTGGGTTCGATATTGTAACTTGGTCATCTTCGCGACTACAATTGATATCCTTATACTTGAGGATTAATTTGTGTGTTGAGAAAACCCCTATCAGTAAACCAGTAACGAAATCCATTGTGATATGCTCCCATTTCCACTCAGGAATCTCTAATGGCTTCAAGAGCCCTGAAGGCCGTTGATGTTCCGCCTTCACTTGCTGGCAAGTCATACACTTTTGGATAAACAAGCCTATATCCTTCTTCATATTTCTCCACCAAAATGAATTCTTCAAGTCTTGATACATCTTGGTTCCTCCTGGATGTACTGTGTATGGAGTACCATGAGCTTCTGTTAAAATTTCTCTAATAAGATCCTCATTTTTTGGAACACATAATCTTTTTCCAAATACGAGTATTCCATCGTCTGTGAGAGCAAATTCTTTTCCTTCCCCAATCTTCACGCGTTTCTTAATTTTTTTGAGAATTCTGTCTTCGTCTTGAAGTTTCTTGACTCTATCTCTTAAGGAGGGTTTAATCAGTAACGCTGTTAACACTGCTTCAATGCTATTTGGAGGTATTACTACTTCCAAACTCATTCGAGAGAACTCCGCCACCAATAATTCTTGGTTTGTTATAGAGCAGGCTAACTCCCCTTTTCCCTTTCTGCTTAGAGCATCTGCCACCACATTTGCCTTCCCTGGATGGTACAGTATTGTACAATCATAATCCTTGACTAATTCCAACCATCTCCTTTGCCTCATGTTTAATTCCTTCTGTTCGAAAAAGTACTTCAAGCTCTTGTGATCCGTATAAATTTGACATTTTGCTCCATATAGATAGTGTCTCCAAATTTTCAAAGCATGCACCACAGCTGCCAATGCTAAATCATGAGTTGGATAGTTCTGTTCATGGATCTTGAGTTGTCTAGACGCATAAGCAACTACTTTATTACGTTGCATCAGAACACATCCCAATCCTTGCTTTGAAGCATCACTATAGATGACAAATTCTTCTGTCCCATCAGGAATTGTCAGTACAGGTGCAGTGACTAATTTCTGTTTAATAAGGTTGAAACTATTTTCACATTCTTCCGTCCAACAGAACTTAACTTCCTTGCGAGTTAATTTCGTCAAGGGCCCTGCAATCTTCGAAAATCCCTCAATAAATCTTCTATAATATCCAGCCAATCCAATGAAACTTCGTACTTCTCCCACATTTGTAGGTGTCTTCCATTTCTCTACTGCTTCCACCTTGGTCGGATCCACCTCAATTCCTCGAGCTGACACGATGTGTCCAAGAAAGACAACTTTGTCTAACCAAAACTCACATTTCTTGAATTTGGCATACAACTTTTCCTTTCTTAGTGTTTCTAAAACGATTCTCAGATGTTCTTCATGTTGTTCCCGATCTCTAGAATACACTAAGATATCATCAATGAACACGATCACGAATTTGTCCAAGTACGAGTGGAAAAACGATTCATCAAATCCATAAAAATTGCTGGTGCATTGCTGAGACCAAAAGGCATTACTATGAACTCATAATGTCCATAACGTATTCTAAAAGCAGTCTTTGAAGTGTCGCTCTGCTTGATTCGCACCTGATGATATCCAGACCTCAGATCTATCTTGGAAAACACACTAGCACCACCCAACTGATCAAATAAGTCCTCAATCCTTGGCAAGGGATATTTATTCTTGATGGTAAGTTTATTCAGTTCTCGATAATCGATACACATTCTAAACGAACCATCTTTCTTCTTTACGAACAAAACAGGTGCTCCCCAGGGTGAAACACTAGGGCGTATGAAACCCAATTCCAAGAGTTCTTGTAATTGGATCTTCAATTCTTGTAACTCCTTTGGTGCCATTCGATAAGGTGCTTTTGAAACTGGTGCAGCTCCCGGTACTAGATCAATAAAAAATTCTACTTGCCTTTCAGGTGGCAATCTGATAGGGGTTTTCTCAACACACAAATTAATCCTCAAGTATAAGGATATCAATTGTAGTCGCGAAGATGACCAAGTTACAATATCGAACCCAAGGGACGGTTAAATATCAATTTTGTTATCTTTTAGTATATTTTAGACTATGTTTGGTAATTGTAAAGGTTTAATGGATAATAACTTCTAATCGAAATAGCAAAAAGAAATAGTAAGAGTAGAGAAAAGTGAGTTGTGATCAATAAGAATAATAGGTAGTTCGTCGGGTCATCCAGTTTCACTAGCAATTCGTATTTTCATGTGATGGTGTCCGACTCTGCCCTGTGGTTTGTGGACGCATCACTAGACCATGCATATCTACTCTATAGACACAAGTAAACATGCGTGTAACACGTGTGAATAACCTCGGAGCAAGAGATATACTTCACCCCCCTTCCTAGGTACTATCATAATCAATTATCTTCTACATCTAGAATCTAACCCGATTTGATTTCCCTTTTTAGGTACTATAAAGTTATACTCTTCATCCTATTCATCAACCCGAATTTAATTCAATTCATGAATATTCATATAAGACGGTTCTAATAATACTTCGGAATCCCTTCACTTAGAATTATAACAATAAACCCTGCTCAGTAGTGAACGCACTCAATCAATAACCATGTTATGTATTCAGACTCTACACAACGATCATTGATGCACAAAATGACTATGAGTATGGATTAAATATGCAATCTTATATAAAACAAACCACAGGTAGTGTTGTACGGAGTTTTACACACGAAATACGAATTACATCATGAAACTTTCATAATCCTAGAACTACCAAGGTGGTTCTAGCCCATGATTGATCTAGGAACAATCATGGTTAGATTGATCATTCTTACTTGAACCTTCAGCGAACCTCTGTCACAGCCCTCCGGATGGATCACCACCTCTACTCTTGTCTCTCTTATGATTGATGATCAAAAGCTCTCTTCATTCTCTGTATGAGCCTCCTTTTATACTTGTAATCATGTCTCTAGGGCTTGGAATGGGCTTTATAAGTGATCTCACGCGTTTCGGCCTCGAAAATTCAGATAAGGTAAGTTCTCGTGCATAGGTTCGACCACGTCAAACAGGTCGAACAACTGGCCACAGGTCGAACCCCAGGTCGAACCCCGCTACTGGTAGAATCTGCACAGGTTCGACCTTCTGGACAGGTCGAACCACTTAGGCCTTGGTCGAACCCCAGGTCGAACCTCATCACTGGACAACTCCCGCTCCCGATTCGACCAACTGGCAAGTCGAACTCAAATGTCGTGGTCGAATCCTCTTTCCTACGAACTGGTTCGACCATGGTTTGACCTGATGGACAGGTCGAACCACTCGAGTCGTGATCGAATCCTCTTCTGCAAGTTCAGCAACGTTTGTTCGTCCTGCTGGAGAGGTCGAACCCTCCTCCAACCAGGTCGAACCCACCTAATTCTTGGGCGGTTCGCGTGGCTTCGACTCCGTCTCTTCGATTCTTGGCTCTTTCACTCCGTTTTTGCTAAGAAAACACTCAAATAGCTCCACTAACACCTGATTCATGCTAATTCACAATATATATAGGTTTTCCACCTATTTCCACATCAAAACTCTCCAAAACAAGCACAAAACATAGCGCCAAACTTGTGAATTTACACACTCATCAAACCCCCAAACTTGCATGTTGCTCGTCCCGAGGCAACTAATTTAAACCACAAGAGTCGTGTATAATTCAACAAGATCTAGTACAACACATATTACACATGCCACTTCATTGAATCAAACAAGAATTACTTGCATCATATATTTCACTCATGTAAAATCAATCCAATCACACACCATTCGGAGTACTAAGTAATCTCACTAACAAGATAAGTCTTTACTCTCTTTCGCTCGTGCGTGAGGCACTATAGGCTAGTATAAACACTCATATCAATTCATATTCACGCGTAACCATAAGCTTGACAAAGGTCTCAAAAATCAACTTACATTAGATTAATACTAGGATCACAAAGGACTTGTTTCTAGGATGTAATGTTGGCTCTTTGGAAAGGGTAGGAAAATTTGGTCATAGTGACTTAAGACACTAGTAGAGAGTTACCTTGGAGGTTCTTGATTTCTCATTCGGCTTCATAATCTCCTCCAATTCTTCTCTTGCACTTGCAATTTCAATTTTCCTTCTCTTCCTTGCATCAACATCATTCTTCTTTTGATTGCTTGGGTACCAGTTGTAGGCACTACCCTTCTCGAACATCGTTCGGCTGCTTCTTAAAAACTTCAAGCCCCATGTATAAGCAATTCGGGGTACCAATTTCAGGCACTACCCATAACAAGATTTAACCATGCACTTTTCTTACTAAACCTCATTCCATCTTCCTTTTCTTCGTCCACACTTATTCACTTTACTCTCTCTACCAATGAATAGGGTATTTTCAAAGCTCAAATAAGGTAATTAAGGCTCTTATATTTGGCTTGCCAAAGAAAAAGCTTTTAAAAGGCTCAAACAGGGCTACCAAAGATTTATAAAATCAATAGGAAAGGTAAAATTTGGCTAAGTGACTCCATTAATCAAAAATGGCCTAAGATCATATCCTAATATTTCATCAATTGTAAGTTTCACACAAGACTCCAAACCAAGTTCTAGAATACGTGCATACGAATGATTCTCTCAAAAATAAACTATCATGATTAATCAAGATAGAGGCTCAAATCCTCACATAGATAATCAATTCCTAATACTCCTCATAGCACATAATCAAAATCAATTCCTCATGAATTCCATATACTTAACAAATTATTCATGCTCTTTCCAATGAAAATAAACATGTACACATGAATGCACAGAATCAATAACCCATATACAAAACAATGATACAAGATCAACTATATCAAGTCACACATGAATCACACCCCAATCTGTAAAAATAAAAAGAAGAATGAGAGATAAGATGAATCGGAGAAGCCAAAAGAAAACCTGAAACTACTCCCTAGGAGCATCATCATCCTCATCATCATCGTCATCCTCATCCATCCTATTTTCCACAGCTCGGCACAGACTGGTAATGTGCTTATCCATCATATCCACTCGACTACTCACTCTACCAACACGCTCATCCAAGGCAGAGTACCTTTTGTTCAGCGTGGTGTAGTTGGCGTTAGCGAGCGCGAGCTGCCTGTTCGTCTCCTGCTGTACAGCTACCACCGCGATCAGCTGCTCATGAATCTGCTGCTCCCGAGTACCTGGAACTGCTCGCCGCTGCTGCGGTATCGGAGCATGCTGAGGTGCATCATGCTGCTCTCCTTCCGGAATCTCCATCTCCGGCTGCTCATCTACCTGATCCTCCTCTTCAGGCTGCTGTGGCTGAGGTGGACGGAACTCTCCTTGATCAATAATCTGCTGTAACTCAGCCATCCTCCCCTCAGCACACATCTGCGCTACCGCTCTCCAATCACCACCCGACTTCACTGCCACGGATAAGGCGGTATGTCCAAGAGAATTCATTAACTTATTCCTTGCTTCCCGAATAGTTGTCAAGTTGCTCACGTCGAAGGAGAACATAAATTCGAAAGGCTTGAGACCCCTCGTGAAAAACCAATCTCCATTTCTAAAATGGGCAAATCCTCCCTTCACGCACGTGCTCATAATCAAATCGGGTTCTCCTTCTACTGGTGTAATGCCGGTGAGATCCAAGTTGTAATGGTCAGCCACGATCGTCAATAACCCTCCAATATTCACCTTTTGAAATCCAATGGACTTGAATCGATTCAGCTGCGCAATAAAATAAGCTCCAACATTGAACTTCACCCCGTTTAGCATACACCACAGGGCGTAAAGCTCTCCTCTAGACACAACACTCCCCTCCGAACGGGCGAATAACGTGTTGCTCAGGACGCGGTCCATCTCAAGACTGGGTTCTTTATTGCCGAAGCACGAGCCTGTCTGGTCTTATAATCACGAATCTCCCCAGTGATCTCCCTCCAAAACCGTTTTGCACTGAATGCAGCATTTTCTAAACGAGGGATCTCTAAAGGCGTCTCAAACAGCTCATTGAAATCCTCAGACGTCCATCTCCTACTCACTCCGCCAAGCTGAAATGTACACCAATATGGGTACCCAAGTGGGTCCTTCTCCATCTCAAATGAGCAAACTACTTCCGCTGTAACATGGAAGTACGTCGGCCTCTTCAACTCCATGAATCATCGGATCCCTACTTGATCAAACATCCAAAATATATCATCCCCTATTCTCATTATCCTCATCGCTTCATCATCTTGGTATCGAGTGCGAGCTATCTTGTCTGAAACTTCTTCCCACTTCTCTTTAATCTCATCCCAATCTTGCATCTGAACTTGAAGTTATCGGGTAAACGATCTTGTAGCCTCAGTTTCCTTGTCACTTTGTCCAAATTCGAAGGCCTGTCATGCCTCTTCTTCGATCTTTCCTCCTCTGCCTTTCCTTTACCTTTACTTGATCCTTGTCCCTTTCCTGAAAACAAATACTTCAATCCAACCAACAAGACAAGAAAGCAAGTATTTTACTAGCACATCACATACTCTACTCAAGACTTCAAGCATCAATGCATATTCACACAAACTATCATCTCAACACCACTTGCTTATTCAACATTCTCAAAACATCTTCAATTACGCCTTCTTTAATCATCAAAACATAACCAACAAGCATGCATTAATCAATTCAAGCAATTCAATCAAAAATTCAACATGTTTCTCTCAATGAACTACTTCAATTTCATCAATTTCAAACCAAATCAACATGCTCATTCTATTAGATGTTCTATCCTTGATCAATCCACATAAAAATTCAAGTTCTATCAATAATCAAACAACCAAAAACCAAGAAACAAGAATTCATATGAAACAAGTCACAATATCAATATTCACCATGAAATTCAACATACTCAACATCAATCCTCTTATTCACATCGAATTTCTTACCTAAACCTTCAATCCTAGAGTAATTGAGTTGGAAAATTATACCTTTTGACTTGCCCATGGTGAACAACCGATCGAGAACACACAACAACCAAAAATTGCGATTTCAGCCCTAACTCGCGACGAAATCCGCCCAAATCCGCAATCGAATCGAAAATTCAAGGTGTAGTGTTGTGTAATCGGTGTGAAATCAAGTGTAATTGAAGAATTTGTGCAAGGGTGTAGAGGTTCGAAGAGGGTTCGAGGTTTGGTGTTTCGAAAAAGTGATCGAACCCCTCTGAAAAATCGAATTTAAATCACGTACCTGGCTTGGTTCGACCTCAAGTTCGACCTCCTGAACAGGTCGAACCCTGGATGACGAGGTCGAACCTCACTTCTGGACAAATGATCTTCTCGGTTCGACCTGGGTTCGACTTACTGATCAGGTCGAACCATCCTTGAATTGGTCGAACCCCTCTTCTGGAAAACAGAGTGCTTTGAACTGACTGGTTCGACCTTAGGTTCGACCTTCTGATCAGGTCGAACAACTATGGCTTAGGTCGAACCTCCTCTCTGGACAACTTTCGACACCGGTTCGACTTCCTCTGCTTCTGTTCGACCTCTGTCACTGGTCGAACCACTCCTAGTGTTGGTCGAACCATCCTCCTAATTTTCAAAACTGAGTGTTCTTCATTCACTACACACTTCAAGCTTCAACACAACTTCATTAGGTACAATCTAGAGCACAACTTTAAAAATTACTCCACATAACATCATTCATGAGTAACTCCGTAAAAGAAAATACAACCAAAAACCACTGAACATTAGGCAAGTTGTAAAAAATCGTCACATCAAAATCGATTAAAATTTCAATATGGCCGCAAAAACCAACTCCCCTAATAAACAATACAAAGAAAAGATTATACTCTTAATTCTTTAATGAGGTAATAACATCACACCCCCCCCAAACTTAGTAAAAACGTAAGTCGAAACTAAGTTTGAAAAGAGATGTAATTGCCGATTAGTAAGCATCTTAAATATAAAAATTTCTTACTCACACAAAAGAAATAAAGCAATAAAATGGAAGAGTAAGCTCTCAACAAGCGCTCATGTTTAACGTCGAAGAGTCACGACGGTACCAAATCAGATCAAGGTATCATCAAAAATGACACACGCATCATCCGGCGACCTATAATGCTTCAACCGATGCCCATTTGCCGCGATAACGTCTCCATCTTTGTCAATAAGCTCAAAACTCCCCCTCCTAAGGCTCGATGAATCATGAACGGTCCTGTCAACTTAGACTTCAACTTGCCTGCAAAAAGCTTCAAACGAGAGTTAAAAAGTAGTACCTCATCTCCTTGCTTGAACTCCTTGTATGAGATCTTAGAATCATGCCACCTCTTCATTCTTTCCTTATAAATCTCTGAATTCTTGTAAGCACGACTCCTAAACTCATCCAATTGATTCATGTGAGTTATCCTCAACTCCTTCACATCTTTAAGGGTCAAGTTCAAGCGTCGCAAAGCCCAAAACGCTTTGTGTTGAATCTCTACAGGTAAGTGGCACGGCTTCCCATAGACAATTTGATACGGTGACATATCTAACACCGTCTTGTAAGCAGTCCGGAACCCCCATAACACATCATCAAGCTTCATAGCCCAATCCTTTCTATTAGTTCCTACCACTTTCTCCAGAATCTGTTTGACTTGACGGTTGGAGACCTCTGCTTGCCCATTCGCTTGCGGATGATAGGGTGTAGTAACCCTATGCTTAACACCATAATCCTTAAGCACCTTCTCAAGAAATTTATTGACGAAGCGGGAACCTCCATCACTAACTAGTGCTCTAGGAACTCCATAATGGGCAAAAATATGCTTCTTCAAGAAAGATAAAACATCTTTCGAGTCATTAACACGAGTAGGAATCGCTTCCACCCACTTTGAAACATAATCCACCGCAAGAAGAATGTAGAGAAACCCATTCGACGGGGGAAAAGGCCCCATAAAATCGATCCCCCATACATCAAATATCTCCACAACTATGCTAGGCTGCATTGGCATCTCATCTCTCCTACCTATATTGCCCATGCGCTGACATCTATCGCAAGACGCCACATAGCTCTCACTATCTCTAAACAATGTAGGCCAATAAAGAGCGGATTGAAGTACCTTAGCTGCAGTCTTGATCTTCTCATCAGGGAACATCTCTTCAATATACTCGAAAGAATTATCACAATGCTCCCTAGTCTCCAACCTTGACAAGTGATCTGCCAACACATTTTCTGTTCCTTTCTTATCCCGAATCTCCATGTCAAACTCCTGAAGTAGTAGAATCCACCTTATAATCCTAGGCTTCGTCTCCTTCTTCTCCATCAAATACCGAATCGCTGAATGATCCGTATACACAATCGTCTTCATCCCAACCAAATACTGACGAAACTTATCGAATGCATACACGACATCCAAAAACTCCTTTTCAGTCACCGTGTAATTCTTCTGTGCCGCATCAAAAGTCTTACTGGCGTAGTAAATGGCGCAGAACTTCTTCTCCCTTAGCTGCCTGAGCACCATACCCAGTGCTACATCACTTGCATCACACATAAGTACAAACGGTTGAGTCCAGTCCGGTGTGATCAAGATAGGGGCAGTAATAAGCGCCTCCTTCAAAACTTGAAAAGCTATTAGACACTCATCATTAAACACAAAAGGAATATCCTTTTCAAGTAAATGAGATAAGGGCTTAGAGTATTTTGAGAAGTCTTTTATGAATTTCCTGTGAAAACCGTCGTGTCCAAGGAAGGACCGCACTCCTCTTTCATTGGTCGGTGGTGGAAGCTTCTCAATTGCCACCACTTTAGCACGATCTACTTGTAATCCCTTGGCAGAAACATGATGCCCAAGAACAATCCCATCCTTCACCATGAAGTGGCACTTCTCCCAATTCAAGACAATATTAGTTTCTTGACACCTCTTCAAAACAATAGCAAGGTTAGACAAAACAATATCAAAAGAAGAACCAAAAACTAAAAAATCGTCCATGAATACTTCCATGATCTTCTCTATCAAACCATCAAAAATCGCCATCATGCATCTCTGAAAAGTAGCAGGTGCATTACACAATCCAAACGGCATCTTCCTAAAAGCAAAAGTCCCGTAGGGCAAGTAAAAGTGGTCTTTTCTTGATCCTCGGGAGCAATCATGATTTGATTGTACCCCGAGAATCCATCCAAGAAATAATAAAACTCGTACCCTGCAAGACGATCCAACATTTGATCCATAAACGGAAGAGAAAAATGGTCCTTAAACGTGTTCTCATTTAATTTCCTGTAATCCACACATGTACGTCATCCCGTAGGAATCCTCGTGGCTATAGCTTCTCCATCCTCAACTTTCACTACAGTCATGCCCCCTTTTTAGCAACTACATGCAATGGACTCACATGGGGACTATCACTAATAGGATATATGATTCCAGCATCCAACCACGTAAGGATTTGCTTCCTTATCACCTCTTGAATTGCGGGATTCACCCTACGCTGATTTTGAACACTCGCCTTGGCTTCATCCAACAACCTAATCCGATGCATACAATACGAAGGACTAATACCTTTCAAATCATCAAGTGACCACCCTATTGCAGACTTGTACTTCCTTAAGACATCCAATAACTCCTCAAGTTGATCCTCATTAAGGGAAGAAGATACAATTACCGGATATTGTGCATTATCACCACCAAGAAAAGCGTACTTCAAGTGTTCCGGCAATGGTTTCAACTCCTCTTTTCTTTCATCCACTGGAGTGCTTTCATTATCCAAAGGCAAGTACTTCCTTGTCCATTTGACTTCTTCCACCTTATTTCTTTCCAATGCAAACCTGTCATCACCCAAAGCAAGTAAGTTTTCAAGAAATTCAATACATACCTCGTTAGAAAGTCCGTCAAGCTCCGTAGTGGGATAATTAAGAGACTCCATCAAACATGTCTCAAGCGGATCCTTTGACAAGATCAGAGACATATCCTCCTTCACAATCTCCTCCACCACGTCAATACTATAACACTGAGACTCTATTGGCATCTTCATTGATCTTTGTCCAAGTTGAAAAATACTTCTTCTTTGTCCATTCGCAACTTCAGTTCTCCCTTCCGAACATCTATCATAGCTCCAGCCGTAGCAAGGAATGGCCTCCCCAAGATTAAAGGAACATTATCCTTGTCATCATCCATTTCTAGTACAAGGAAATCCACAGGAAAGACTAGCTTCTCCACCTTTACAAGAACATCTTCAACAATACCTTTCGGAAACGTCATTGATCTATCTGCCAATTGGAGAGCAACAGTTGTCGGAGTCAGCTCCCCCAAAACCAAGCTTCTGAAAGATGGACAACGGCATCAAATTTGATGCTTGCCCTAGATCGCATAAAGCTCGCCGTGCTGGCCCCTTCCCGATCTCACATAGAATAATAAAGCTCTCCGGATCTTTCATCTTTGGTGGCAACTTCTTTTGAATAATTGAGCTACAATTCTCAGATAAGTTTACCGTTTCAACTCCGGTTAAAGCTTTGCTTCTTCATCAATATATCTTTAAGGAATCGAGAATAATATGGCATCTCCATGATTGCCTCTGAAAAAGGGATGTTCAAGCTTATCTTGTTCATTATCTCTGAAAACTTCTTGAACTTCTCTTCCAACCCCTTCTTCACTAGCTTGTAGGGAAACGGTGGAGGTATCTTTGTTTTGGGAATCCCCCATTCATCACGATCAACCTTCTCCGCTTTCTCCTTTTCGGCTCTTAATCGCTTAGCTCTTTCCCATTTTTTCTCAGCTATTATGTCTGTACTTTGCTCATTCCGTACCACTGGAGTTGCATCAACATCAAAAGAACATCAGGTGCATCAATCAAAACATCTTGGCGAGGTTCGACTAGGGTTTCGACCAGTTTGAGAGGTCGAACCAAGATTATATTGGTCGAACCTCTCTCCTGGAAGACTGATCTCATTCTGCTCCAGAGGTTCGACTTGGGTTCGACCAGCATTGGAGGTCAAACCATTGCCCCCGAGGTCGAACCGCTTCACTGTATAATCTCCATCCTCCGGTTCGACCTGGGTTCGACCTGAAGAGTTGGTCGAACAATTTCGATCGTGGTCGAACTGCTTCACTGTATAATCTCTATCCTTCGGTTCGACCTGGGTTCAACCTGAAGAGTTGGTCAAACAATTTCGATCGTGTCGAACTGTTCCTGCGTCAAAACAGAGTGCTCTGACCGATGAGGTTCGACCATGGTTCGACCTGTATGCCAGGTCGAACCCTCTGCGTGTTGGTCGAACCATTCCTGTGACAAAACAGAGTGCTTTTGTTGATGAGGTTCGACCATGGTTCGACCTGTATGCCAGGTCGAACCCTCTGCATGTTGGTCGAACCGAGGCTTAGAAAATTCCAACTTTGATTCTGGCCCTCATCGGTCCCTCGTACTGCTTCCTCGACCTCAGTGTGATGGCATTACATGACTTCGGATTCTCTATACTCTGAGATGGAAACTTCCCTTTTCCTACAGTTTGAGTCAATGTGTTCACATTCTCTGCAATTGTACCATCAACAACGTGAGATCTTTCACTTGAGTGGAAAAATCTCTATGGTAATCATCAATCTTTTTTTCAAGTTTTGCCTCAAGGCGTTTCAATCTTTCATCATTCTTTACCATGTACCGGTTCACAGTATCCTCAAAACTAGGCTTCCCTTCTCCACCTTTTCTCTCCGGATCAACACCCATCGGAAGTTGTACTGCATTGTTCGTATTGCTCCATGAAAATTCAGGCCTCCTTGGTT